>JAQGBA010000276.1:0-45013 GCA_034698125.1 Prionchulus punctatus | reverse complement strand
CAAGTACCACAACTTTAGATAGTGGCGTCCAAAAAATAAATCTTTGTATGTCCCAGGCTCAGAAAAAGACGCTCTATTGAATAGGCTATCATAAAACTTTATTACGACAAGTTGATTTTTTTGAATTGACACAAAAAGTTCCAAAAATTGGCAGAGTCACTCTTAAGACACTGAAACGTCATGAGGAAAGACTACCTCTGAACTATGAATTTGTTAAAAGTTAAACTGTCAGAATGAAATTTACGTAAATGTTGAGAGATAATTAGATTGTTGTTTTTTGCATTTCACATCATACCAGTCCCAATTTTTGCCTCAAGTATCACGTTGCGAGGATTTACTGAAAGAAATCTTTTGCAAAAGTATTGACTTCTCAGCTTCAATTCAACTAATTATTTAATACTTCTAAGATGTCCAGGTGACACCATTAAAATATTTTGTCGTCGCTTTTACAATCATTCGCACCAGACCTTAATCTAGGCTGTTCAATGTTGTACATGGAAAACAGAGAATCGGGAAGCCAACGGGGTGCGTTGTAAATGGGCTAAAGAGCAAAAAACTAAGGAACAGGCTGAGCATAGCAATAAGAAATAATACAGTACAGGGTGTCTCAAAAATACCCACCCCTAGTAAACACGCTTTCAGATTAGCTAGAACAAATTTTGATACACCATCGTGTAGAGAATTCAATTCTGCGTTCAATGATGTATGTTTCATGGAAATTGCAAAAGTAGAAGTCCTTCTAAGGTCGAAAAACGAAAGCAACCCCGAAAAATGCAAACAAAAAGTGACAAAAAAACAGGCTTTTCAATAATCAGTGTGACCACCTCCTGCTGCATCTCTGACTTGCTTCAACCGAGCGGGCATCGATCAGAGCATATTTTGAAACAGTTCTTCATCGAATTCCAAATCAGGTAGCATGATATTCAAATTTGTGAGCAGAGTGTCATGAGAATAGCGCCCTCTACCGCCTTCCTTGTGCATGAAACTTCCAACCTTGTTTTTCACAATTTCTCCTAGATTTTCAGTTCGAATTAAAGCAGACGAATTTCAATTCAACTGTTTCAAAATATGCTATGCTCGATGCAGCAGGTGACAGTGATTATTGAAAAGCTGTTTTTTTGTCACTTTCGTTTGCATTTCTCTGAGTCGTTTTCGTTTTTGACCACAGAAGGACTTCAACTTTTGCAATTTTTATGAAACATACACCATTCAACGCAGAATTGAATTCTCTATGCGATGGTGTATCAAAATTCGCTCGAACTAGCCTGGAAGTATGTTTCCTATTGAGGGTGTGCGTTTATGAGACATCCTGTATACATAGTTTTTTGTTTGAGGGATAGGTAGAGCGGCTGCGCCGGCCATCCCCTCTCCAGAACAAGGCGAATTCAAATCTGGATACGGATAGGGAATAGGCGGTCCATTAGGCGCACCCTACTCAGGGTGATGGGTGATTGGAATTACAGTGCCCGTACCCGTCTGAAATATAAGTAAGACGCATCCTATGATACATGATAATAACCTCGATGAGCAGGTGGCTAATATAAGAGGTTACATAGGGTGACAAGTTGGGTAGCCTCAAATGGAAACCGACCCTCCCACATACTACTGTGAACGAATTTTTTGGTGCATAGTTGATCAATTTTTCAACTTTACAATTTGGTGTAAGCTGTGTTCCAGTTGGACTGTCAGAATTTGGCGGTCCTCCATTCATTTCTAATGGGGTTTGCATGAACCAGCAAATGATCAAACGATATTTTTTCGCCCAGCTTTGGCAAATTAGCTCATGGTTGGTATACTAACCGTTTGCAGCTTCGACGTCGTGACATCCAAAGCAGAAGTAGCTAATCTGGATGGCAAGACTGTGATTATGTCGATACTGACTGTCATCAGTTGAGCCACAAGGGAATTTTGGCTGCGCAGCAACGTTGAACAAGGGCGAAACTGGGTATTGATGTCCGGATATATTACCGAGACCCTGTCTAAGGGGGCCACCACGAAACTGGTGATGATTCCCGGATCATTCACTTTAGGTGGATGGAAACCCTGGAGACCGGTAGTTCTTCGCTGGAAATTAAAATATAATTCGGGCCAAAGTGGATATCCATTATTAGGATTGACGCTTTCGCTGAACATTGTGATTTTTGGTGACCGAATGTTAATTGTCCATTGAATCTCAGTCGAGCGATCATTCTACCAACAAGACGAGCCACTCGATGCTGTGCGACGTCAGACTGAATCCAAATTCAAGGAATGGCCCACATTTCATGAAGTCGAAACCGTTGGAGGGGAGCTTCGAAACTAACCCCGAACTGTCAATATTCGCGCGTTTTATGTCATGTTATGTTTTATGTTTTTATCTCGTCTGTGATTTTAATTGCTAGCCAAATTACGAAGCAGACATATTTTGTTTCGAAAGGGAGTAGTTTAGCTGTTAAGCCCTTATCTTGATTTTACCTATTTTATTGGAAGTGTAATATTTTAAATTTATTCTCAGTTGTGTTTCACCTTTGTAAGTTCTTATTATGTTATCACAATATCAATTGTAATGTTACTTTTTCCATGAATTTTCCATTGCTCGATTATCGACGTATATACTGTATATTTCGATACAATTTCTATGTATTTCTCGTTATTTTCTGCAACTATTATTAGTTGGTTTTGATGCTCAGTAAAAGTTTCGTCCGTGGATTTGATTAGTTGCTCTCGCTGACTTTCTATCTAGCTCGTTGTGCTACTCATGCAACTACAGTCAGCTTGTTGTGTCAACTTGGATCTCTTGTGGTTCGACCACCAAATAATACCAACTGTTCATTCTGGGAACAATACTGCCAGATAAACTGCGAAATGGAGTAGGTTGGAACCGCTCCGTAATTTACCACTACCTTTTCTAAAGGAAATCTACTGAGACAATTTACTGAATGAAATGTTTGCTAGAAACTTTGCAAAAATATTGACATCTGGGCTTCGAGAGACATTAATTATTCATCACTTCTAAGACGTCCAAGTGACATTGAACCTGGAACTTATACAAAGGCTGTCTAACGATCAATTTAGCGACACCGATTTAATGCTGTATTGTTATCTTATGTTGTATAGATTTAATTCATTCACGTAACAGGTACCCATGTAAATCTACGTTTAGCTATAAGATGTTCAATAATTTATGCATGGTTGGTTAGGAAATTTCTATTACAACCTTAATGTTGAAAACTGAACGATGTGAAAACGAGTTAAATGATGAAAATGAATGTGGAAAATTTGTTTGTTTTCTTGCTGTTTTTGTTTAAAGGTGACTTTAAAGTATATTACGATTTAAATGTACTTCATTGAGTTTTTAAAATTTCAGATGTTAGATTCGTTGTGTCCGCCTGTTCCTCAGCTTCATACACTGAGGATACAGGTGGTACCTTATGCTACATTACTATGACTGGAGACTTTTCATTTGATCAAGCTTTCCTGGCTTGCTCGGCGATTAACAGCAATTTACCAACATTCTCCATTCAACAAGAATACGATGGCTTTATTGCTTACAAGTAAATCTCGAAAGCCGAGAAATTAATGAAAACTCAACTTGAGATATACAAAATCGCAAAACAATGCTCACAAAATTAAATGTCATATGCCAATATTAAACCAGAATTTGTTCAAACAATGTGAACACAATTCAGATTTGTTCTCACATTTCAGACCATTCTTGGGAGCCACTGACTATACTTTACTCGGATACAAGCATAAATTAGGTAATGCCACAAAAACGGATATCGTCTCGATTTATGATGGTCAATATCCCTGGTATGAAAAATTTGACGCTGGTCAACCGGATAACGGTGGTGGAAGTCAATTTTGCGTCGATTCCTGGAACAGGGGTGACGACGATACGTGGGATGACTTTTCATGCGACGGACCATTCAAGACTGTATGTCAACAATCCAAAGTTTACGGTAAGCCTGGAAAATTACGAATCTTACTTTCAACCATCATAGCACTACTAAACTCAAATTGGCTAGCTAACATTCAGCATGGTAAAAGTCCTTTATTTAGTTTTATGTATTATTTTAAATGTTCAATATAATAATCAAGTTTGTGTTTCGCTGTGCTGTTCACTCATCACATATTTCATCTTGATGCAAATTTTTGTCATTTATTTGACTATATAAGTCGATGTATTAAGCCGAAACTTGCAATAATTGTGATTCTCTAGGAGAGAGTAAGGTCGTGTTTCATCGTTTCTAGTCTCGCTGACTTGGCTGTATTTGATGCTAACTAGAGTCAGTTGTTTAGCAACCAATCTTGTTTGTTTTGCCACTAAAACCAAAACCAAATTTGTTCAACAAGGAACTTTTTGCGAAACGTAACTAATAGTAACTGTGGCAGGTGCCATAGTGCTTGGAACTGTTCATGATTTTGTTTTTAATTTTTTTGATATCTATTAGGTTACAGGAATCCATCTTTAAGATTACTGTAATTTTTTAACGTCCGGTTATGAAAAAACTATACGAGATTCTGTTTCAAGATGCAAGTTTGACTTCGATACCTTGCTCCCCGCTGTGCCAAGGCCAAGATTCGAAGGGATGCAACTTTTTTTCAACCAACGTTTATCATTGTCAAAGTGGGACAAATGTCAACAGCTCTATCGGATATGCGTTTACGCTCTTCGTGCCCAGTGTCTCAGCAACTATATTCGAGTTGACATCGGCGGCAGGGAGTTCCCTAATGATAGCGGATGGAACGAAATTGACCGACTACGTGAACAACAAAGGATACAAGCTAGCAAGCTTGTTTTACGTTCCTACTGCACCTTTGGTTAGCGACATGACCAAATATGCATTGCTGTCGAACGTTGCAACAAGCGACTCAACGATAGTCGAGTACAGTCAATCGAGCGGCCTAGCAGGTTGGGTGGAAATCCTGCAATTTTATTTGTTTCGTACTCCGCCAGCTGGTGGTAGATGTTCACTAGCTAAAGGTAAAGCAGCCTCAAAATATTGCTATTGTCTACGTGATCGCACTCTTTTTCTAAGTCCAGAATGTATCTGGAACGAATGGGAATCTTGGTCGCCATGCTCAGTGACGTGCGGTCCTGGTGGAACCCACCAGGCTACGAGGACCAAATACTTCGTTGAATCTAATGGTGGAACCTGCGACAACCAGTACTCGAAATCTGAGACTTGCAACAATTTTTCTTGCCCCATCGGTTTGTTTCCAAGCTGCAATTTGAACTCAGACAAGGCTCAAACGAGAAAATGTTCCAGATTGCCAATTATCCGACTGGAATATGGTCAGCAATTGTTCAACACATTGCAACGAAGGTTACGAAGAATGGGGCAAAACGATTTTAATCAACGACGCTTTTGGCGGCCTGCCTTGTTCGTCTCTGGTACAAATGAAAAATGAAACATGCAATTTGAAACCCTGTCCAATTGGTGAATTCTCGCTTGCTAGCTCGCTTGCTATGAACGACTATTTTATTTTTTGACATTTAGACTGTAAAATTTCCAATTGGACACAACTGTCCACCTGCTCTGTGACATGCGGAAATGGAACAGAATTTTGGAACAAGTCTATACTTGTTGAAGATGCTTACGATGGTGAACCGTGCCCAACAGACGGTCTGGAGGAAACCCGAATTTGCGTAACTCCAGCTTGCGTGGTAAGCAAGATTATTGTCACCAATCTATGTATAAACTGCATTTTGTTTATTTTTTTCAGGTCCCGGATGTGCCGAAAATTTACGCGAAAATTGCCTTGCAAGCTTTCCAGTGCTTGTTTATTGTTCTCATGTTGAGCATTCTGCTAGTTGTGTTTTTGGTGTTCAGGTACGAGAAACTTGGAGGGGGAGGGGTTTACATAATGTCAATTTTTAGCCCACAAAGTTAGTCGTAAGTCCCTATACGAACTGTGGCCTTTCAGGTCCTTTGTTTTTATAGAGTATTTTCAATAGAAAGATTTATTCATATGTGCCAAGAGTTGGCGTTGCTGATGGCTCACGTGTTAATTTCGTTCTTTGCATTTCGAAATCAAGCCGACGACTTAAATCATGTAACGCAAGCTAACTTTATGAACTTGCGGTCTGGAAATCTGGAAATCTGAAACAAATTGCATATGTTTAGAAAATTTGCATCCCTGCTGCAATTTGTCTGCACTATCTGTTCGTCGTTTTCTACACATTCCTGCTCATCGAATGCATTCAGTCTTACTGCATTGTAACAAATGTTCTGATGAAAGGATCATTGGTTAAACCATGGATGTATTTTGGTGTCGGCTGGTTTATTCCTGCAGCATATACTTCGGTAGTGGCAGTGATATATTACGATTACTTCCCTAGCCAAACTTCGTAAACAAAAAACCAGTGCTGACCAGTAATGTTCAGGGTATGTGATACTTTGGATTTCTTTAGTTGTTGGATTAATTGGGGCCATCAGTACGTATCTGCATCAACTATGCTGTTCGTGTTTGGATTTGGACATGTCTGCATAATTTTCACAGAAGCTGGAAGCATGGAAATCGGTCGGCCGTTTCCATTGTTAAACACCAACCGGTGGTCAGCGGCTGTGTAAGTCAGGAAATTATGCTCTGTTGGAGTACAATTAAGTAACACGTAATTGTTGCTGCAAAAAAATTTTTAGTGTTAGCTTGTACTCTATGTTGCTGATTGTACCGATGAATACCGTTTCGTGGTTAATGGGTTCACTGGCTGTGTACCACGAGAGTATATATTTGGAGGGCATTATGGTAGCGTTGAACCTCAGTTTAGCCATAGCTATGTTTAACTTTCACCTAGCATCTGACGAGCAAGTAACTTGTGCAGCTGTCGCAACAATTTGCTTGCATGGTACATTTATGCTTTTCGTATTCAGGTTCAAAGTTACGTTCGAAAAAAGTTCACATTTTGCAAAGCTAAAGATTAAAACGGAACATAATGAACAGTGTGACTTGTTCAAAAAATTGTTTTGTAATACAACGGTAGCACTACAGTTATGCAGCAATAAAGATTTACTAAATGTGAAGGTACCAACTCATCATTAGGGACAGTATGATATAAGTCACATAATCGTTTTGATTTTACTATCTTTGTTATAATTTGCTACAATTAATTTGTATTTGCAACACTTATTCCTTCTTCGAGCAAACTTCATTCATGCACACTTCATCAGCTGAACATTGCCTTTGACCGCAATCCTTATCCTTCACACATTTACCTTTCATGTAAATTGACCACCCGGGCAAGGATATCCTTCACCACAGTTCGGATTTAGTATCTTCTCCCATTTGCCCTTTCTGCATTCTTTGCCGATTGGACAAGGTTTTGTGCCGGAACATTTTACCTTCTTGCACTTACCCATTATGCGCTGTCTTCCGGCTCGACACGGCTTCGCGTCTAACATTTTGCCTTCTTGCATTTGTCTTTTTTGCACACTGCGCCATTAGGGCAAGGGTTGTTGACGTCGCATGGCATCCTTTTGCATATACCCGTTTTACATGCTTTACCAGCCGGGCAAGGGTCATGTTATCTCCAACCTTAAAGACCACGTACGTTATAAGAACATGAAGTATTTTTGCTAGCTATGCCTATACAAATTTCCACGTTGATCAGTAGTTAACCGCATGTTGATTAATTTACTCTAAAAATTTTCAAATGATTTTTAAATATAAGTACGCGTCTATTTTTACTTTCGAAAGTTAAGCCCACATTTCATGAAAGTTTAGTGTACTGTACTTTTTCTTTTCTATTCTCTAGACTTTCATGCATGAAAGAAACATCACTGAAGAATTTTGTTTTGTTTTTCAAATCGTTTGTATAATGTCACTAAATAATTGTAACTAAAAACATTTATCAAAGTTTATTTGATTTTTGGGTTCTTATATGATAGCATCCCCCCGCTCAGTTAAAAACCAAAAAATTCTTGTTTTCTTTCTTTTACGGGTACTTTTCTGTTAGCTTAGGCTTTGGCTTGGGCTTAGGCTTAAGCCAGGAAAGTAAGTAATAACAGGAAAGTACCCCTAAGCCTAAGCCTAAGCCCAAGCCTAAGCTAACAAGAAAGTACCTGTGAAAGAAAGAAAACAAGATTTTTTTGGTTTTTAACTGAGTGGGGGGAGGCTATCATATAAGAACCGATTTTTCCTTTGTTTGAGAAGGCTACAAGTCTAGTCGTCAGGGACATGATCAGGTTCAGGCCCTTTCTTGCAAACACACTTCCGTCGCAATATTCGGAGATGTCGACTCCATTTTTCCGTTGCACTTTTCTTCTTTCACGCATACTTTGCCACCTCCAGACCTCCCACAGACTTCGCCAGGAGGGCAAGGCTTGCGGGTGTTACAAAATTCCACAGGCAAGCGCTTTTCAACATCGCGCTCGAGACCATTTTCCGCCTCTTCCAAGCTAAAATTTTAAAATTTAGCATGACTTTAAAACGTTTTCAGAATATACGTATACCGTATAAACCGTACCGTATAAATGTTCGAAAATAATCCACAGGCTTATTTTAATTCAAATGGGTCTAACCCGAAGATATAGGAGTGGGGTATTTTTTTAGGTGTTTGATCTCTTTCATTCTCCTTCAAAAAACTGAAGAACTGAACTGATACTGCGCTTTTACTTTAATAATGGCAGCGACGAAACTGCAAAATGAGACACCATTCATGATTCTCAGGTTTTGTAATTCGAACAGTCTGGGAAATTGGAATGCAGTGTGACATATTTCTCACTTGAAATTAAAATTAAAAGCGCTGAATGTGGCCCAAAATGACAGGATATATTCGATATCCATCCAGGATATTCCAGAAAAAATTAGAACTGTGCAGCAGTCCTAGAAATCGAATAGCATCATAGTATGGGGAGTGGTGTCGCATGTGGGCAAAATTCCACTGAAATTCGTCGATAAAGGGGTTAAAATCAACGCGCGATTTTATATCGATGATATTTTTGAGAGTGGAAGGGGGTATTTTATTTCAAATGTGTCGAAAATACGGTATATGCAGTCCGAATGATCACATGATAATGTCACCAACTATCTGCTGAATGCTTTAAAAGTCGATAACTGAATATGGTTTGTTAATTAATGATACGGTGCTTTTACTTTAATAATGGCAGCGAAGAAAATGCAAAACGAAATACTGTTCATAATTCTCAGGTTTTGTAATTCGAATGGTCTGGGAAATTAGAATGCGGTGTGACGTATTTCTCACTTGAAATTAAAATTAAAAGCGCTGAATGTGGAATATGTTTTACTTTTTTACTGGAAAGTGCTTATATTAAATTAATTATTATTTTTGGCTTATACTCAGTCAATCAGGCTAACATTTCAGTTTTCGAAAATGATATTGGAATTATAACTGAGCGTCAATATATTTTTATTTCTATTTTAAAAACTTAAACCTGCACTGAATGAGAAAAGATTGCTTTACTGTACTTTACTTGTCTAAGACTCTATTTTTTTTTCTAAACTTTGACTTTTCTAGGACTTTGTTTTTTATGTTTTTAACAAGACAAGGTCTCTTGTCGATTCGCAGCTTCTTGCGAGACAGGATTTTCATTTATTTGCGAAATGAAGTAAATGAAAGCCACTCAAGAGCAAGTTCTACTCAACTTTTTGTTTTCGTTCACACACCTTATCACCTATCATGGCAATGACGAAACAAGATCGAATAATTTTCTCATTTTTTTCAAGCATTGCGTTTCCACACAAAAATTTACGAATTCTTGCTGGCAATGGTTTTCTGAATCAGTTTTCCATGTAGGCGATTACTCAGTCAAAAGTAGATCCATTTGCCGTTAAGGTCAGTATTTTTCTTAGCAAGCATCAAACCACTGAAGATGAATCATTCATTTCCGTGCTACCATAAATGTACAAAAATAACCGCTGTAGTTATTTTATTTCGAATGGGTCTGACCCGTGCATCTTTTTCTTTTTTTAAACTTTTTGGGCCCTCCCCGAAGGAAGAACATTTTCCCCATAGCCGGCCAAGCAGGCTTACAATGGCTGTACCCACCGCCCACCCACCAGTGAGGTGTGATTTGCCATTCCTAACTGGTCTGGCTCCGACGAAAATGATGTCATGGTGAAAAACCACTTCATCACTCAGCTAATCCCGAATATAAAACGTTGGGTACTGAATAGCGAACTATAACCGCGAAGCTTCGAGGAAGCCGTAGCCTCAGCTCAAAAACCCAAGCAACACGAACGAAAATGTTACGGTAACGAAGCGCCGCCGCCTTAGCCTTGCTAGGTTTAACAAATACTCATCAAATCGCCATTGTAAACGATGTGACCGCTCGTATGAATAATATGAGTTTACGGAATTCCCAAACAGCGCCGTGCGAACAAACAGCTTACAGCAGAGCTGTAAGTAGAACTTATTATCGGAGTCCGTTGCCGTTTCAAGGAAATGGGGATCGAAATTGGAATGACTGCAACGATCGGTCAAATGTAGATAATTCGTGGCGAGTTTCTCAGTTTCGCGCCGAACGTTTCTGCAATGGAGGACCTCGCTACAAACAAAACTCAAACAGTCGAGCGTACTGTACCTACTGTCGCTGCACGGGACACTGCCGTCTCAATTGCAATTATCGAACAAATAAAAACGATAGTTATCAACGTTTGCAAGCCGCTCGAAATCCTTATCGAGGAGGCTCATCTCCTGACTGTGTGTCACGGTCTAGAGGCGCAGACGAAGCCCAGATTTCTGATCAACAGGCTCGCACCAGTTCCAGGGTCGTGCGCAGTCAAATTTATTACGTTGGAGACGATGCTAGAACTTGCACCCCTGTTCGAAACGATAACCGTTGCGTAGCCGTCGTTCGAGAAATTGTGAATAATCATAGCGCGAAATACTCATATCCAGTGAAGTGCGAAGACGATGGTCGAGCTAATTGCTATTCCGCTTGCCATCCTCCCACGAATATTTCGCAGACCGAACGACAAAAACGCTTGCTCTTCGAGTAAAACTCGCAAAATCAAATCAAATTACCCTGATTCGTCCGATGGAAGCGTTGATGAACAGAAAATCGCTCCATTAGATAATACAGCTGGCAATGAACCTGAAAAACAAAAAAATTTGTTGTAAACGAATTACATTCTCAGCTTCTAATCGCACGCAAACGGAAGCTCGTAAAGTGTCGTCCGCGAAAAATATAAACGAATGCGAAATTCAACAGCGTCCAGGGTTCAGGTGTTAAATGGACACTGCCCATGAACTTTCGCAAACCAAAAGTCGATCGAAATAAACGAAGCCACGACTGGCACTCGGAAAAATTGGAGCTCGAAAAACGCTATAAAAACGAATCGAAAGGCGATTTGAGCTCGTACGTCAACAAAATTTCTGGTAAGCAACCGAATAATAGTTCGTCGCCAATATCAAAGCCGTCCAACGACGAGACTGATGTAAAAAGCATCGGTCAAACCGAAATTCGCCTCGATTCGGCGAACACAAACGAAAATCGTAACCGTTCGCAAAAGCGTTCCGTCGAAAATGCGAAGTTTTCGTTTTGCGAAATGCCATCTTTAAAAAACGAATAGAGTAGGATCGACGCCAAGCTTTCTTATGATTCATTGGAGACGGAAGCAAAGAACAACAGCGCGCCGATTGATTTCTCGCCACGCCCAAAAATCATTGTCAGTACCGAAATACCGAACCAATACGCTCTGATCATATTTATGATTACTGTAATGATGTTAAACGCATTAATATACCATCCGACGCACATCAAACCGTTGTAACGTTTCGCCTATGCCGAGCCATATCGCTTTCAAAACAAAAAACATCCACGCCATCGAATCTGATGGATGTATGCCAATACTCCGCTGATCGCCTCAAAAAGACTATGTCTCAACAAAAAAGTTGCCGGTTAATAAAAACGATCAATGAAAACTCGTTCATGCCACCACTATTGGATTTTGTTGTGACAAACATCATTCAACGAGTAACACATAAATCGAGCTGTTCGTGTTTACCAACAGCGCCTGGGTGAAAACCCTCAGGAAAAATACTGTGCGACCAGGGCCTCATTTCACCAGAACGTTTTAGGACTCCTGAAAAGTGAAATATTTAGGAGTAGGAGCGTTTCACCAAACATAAAATTAGGAGTTCGGTTTAGGATTAGGAGGGATTTATATAGGAGTGTTTTATTCAGGAGTTAGGAGTTGTAAAAAGCCGTTTAGGAGCGATCGGGTTTCACCACTTTTTTGTCACTCCTAAAAAGTGGGTGGATCCTTCTAACTACTGGAAATTTTTCTAGTAGTCGAATGTAGCCTCCAAATCCTAAAATGCCTCCTCTATGTCAAGTTTGTGTTAAGCAAAATGGGGTTCAACACAAGTAGCAGCGATTCTAGCGAAGGCGAAGATGAGATTTTGATCGAAAGAAAAAGAAAAGTGTATAGACTGAGAATAAACTTCGATTCAATCAATTTTGTTCAATGATTTCGGTTGACCAAAACCGCCGTTCAACATATAATCGACACCATCGGCCTCGACATTGTCTATGGATCGGATAGAAATATGGCCACATCTCCCATGCATCAACTTTGTTTGGCCTTACGATATTTAGCTGGCGGCGGATTTATGTTAATGTTTGGCGACGCACACGGTCCTTCCAAATCTACAGTTTCATGAGCTCTTCATCGAGTGGTCACGGCTATAAATGATCGTTATTTTGACAACAACTTTACTTGGCCGAATGATGCTGGAGAATTAGCAGCCAAAGCGTATTGGCTCGGTCGAATACCCTGCTTGATCGGATTGATCGATGGTACGCATGTCAAAATTAAGAAGCCTTTGGTGGACGAACCGAATTTTATTAATCGCCATCATGTATCGAGTATCAACGTGATGATGGTTTGCGGATTGGACTATAAAGTTTTATACATTAACGCGAGATGGCCGGGATCTGTAAACGATGGACGCGTATTGAGAAATTTGATTTTATCCCGAAGGTTTAATACGGGTTGGAGACCCAATGGCGTGCCCAACGACGTACTTTTGGGTGATTCGGGGTATGGATTATCCGAATAGCTTATTACGCCAATATCTGATGAACAGACCCACGCTGAGGAAAGGTTCAATAGAGAGCCCTTAGAAAAACGAGGCGAGTCATCGAATGCTCGTTTGGTATTTTAAAATATCGATTTCGATGCTTGAAAGATGAACTTCGACTTGATCAATATTGCACAATATTGCACAATTTGACGGTCACAGAAGTGCCAATCGATGAGCAAGAAGTAGAAGAGATAAGGGCAATTATACTTGCTCAGCAGCAAGCAATCGAAAATGATCCACAAGTATTGGATGAAGCAATCGAACCGCAAGATAATGCTGTGCTTGTTGCAGGCGAAAGACGACGAGCGCAATTACTAAATTATTTCTGATAAATGACAAATTTATGAGACAATTATTGATTTTATTTATATATCATTTTGAGAATGACCCGTTTGGTGTTAGTGAGATTGTCAATGTCAAAGTTAGTGAGCTATTTAATAAATTCATGTTCCATTATTCCAACTTAACTAACATTTCAACACAGTACTTTTTAGCATCAAATTATTATAATTATCAAATTTATCTTTTACCAAATTCAACTTATCAACTTTTATCAACTTATAAACTTTTGCAAAAATTGCAAAAAAAACTACTCAATTAGCGGTATGGATTCATTTGTTCTAATTGATGAATATCCTCATTGTCTATTGGATATTTATGAGGTAGTACACCCAATGCTTGTTCTTTTTCGATAATCTCCATCTTTAATTTATAATTTGTAGCTCGCACTGTTCTTTTTGTAATACCACATATTCTTGTTGCATACGAAAATGAGCTTCTTGCTCTTTCATTACACCGACTTGGGCACGCGTTTTTTCCATTTTTAATTTGGTCAATTCGTCTTTAAAATCGTCATCAACCAATTTACGTTTCTGTGCTTTAGGGACCCAACGATTCCTTCTTGGTGCTTCCTCAGGCGCCGCGGCCATAAGCATTTCGGGATCATTGTTGCGCGAGATTTGAGGTTCGGTTGCTTGTTGATCATCTTGGGAATTTTCAATCAACGGGAAACCTAATTCAGACGAACCTTGAGTCGGTCGGGGAGCCATCAATTCTCTTACCGGTAATCCAGTGATAACTGCCGATTTGCGTCCCAAAATATCAAGTACCAAATTCTCCATCTCGTCAAAATCGCCATCCTCTAAACTACCTCCATCAGTCGTTACCATCAAGTGCGCTTTACTTCTTACCGGATCCCAAACGTTAGGCCATATTTTATCCTGCAAATAAGCAAAATCCGCCGTTGGTGGAAATTACAACCTACACCTTTTGCGTAATCGAAAATATCGGCCCACGTATCTTGCTTGAGATCATTGGTTATCTCGGGTGAGATTTTCGCAAATAAAATTTCCTTGTTCTCGTCGATTTTTTTTAATAATAATATTTTTAAGGCACGAGTCGCTCGAGGTCTTTTTGCCACTATCGAAATCGATTGATCCGCTGAAATCGGTCTATTCGACCTATTTCCTCGTCCACTTCCTTGTCCACTTCCTCTTCTTCCGTTTCCTCTCTTTCTTAATCCGGTCAGTTGATTATGAGACATGGACGCATCGAAATTTATTCCTTCCATATTGATTATATTATGATAAGTGAACAACTGAAATAAGTACAATATACAAGAGGCAAATGCACTTTCTTCGAAGACTGAATAATATAAACACTAAAGTCTAAAGTCGGCGCCCCCGACTGCATAAAATATTTTTATACATCCTCTCAACACGCTTTATTTTTATTACCTCTGCATCCTTCATTGAAATGAGTTTCAGTCATTTTTGTGCTTGTAAAATATATTTGTTAGGCTCAATGCATTGTTTTTCTACCAATGGCCGAATGTCTGATTTTAGGAGTTACCTCCCATTTCTTTAGGAGTTGTCATTGTAGGAGTAGATTTCTAGGAGGCAGACAAAAAAAGTGGTGAAACGCTCCTAGTCATGGACTCCTAATTTTTCACTCCTAACTCCTAACTACTTAAACTTTAGGAGCTCCTGGTGCAACGACCCCCAGAAAAAGTGTTCGCAAGTCGAACTGTGGGCGACATGGAAAACAGCTGTGTTTTCGCAGACCAAAGATGAGGATACAACGCGAAATTTGTTCCTCATTCGTTCAAATCAAAAGTCAGACAAAGGGAGATTTCGTGGTCAGTTAAGTTACTTTTAACTTCCTGCTGTTTATTTTTTTCATTTGTTGATTGTTCGAAAATTTGTTTTTATTTGAATTTCATTTAATTTTTCAAACGTTTTCTTCCTCTTTCTCTTTTCCTTTCTTTGAAATTGCAATACATACTTTTCCATTGAATTTATTTTAATTATTTTCATTCAATTTAATATTTTGCATTTCAAAAATTTTGTTCAATTTTTCATGCTTTCAACTTTAATTTTTTCCTATAGAACTTTTTGTTATATTTTTCACTTGTAAATTTTTATCGTGTAAATAGTTTTTGCGCTATTGAGTCATGAATTTTCCGAAATTTGTTACAGTTTACGTATTTACGTCATTTTGACTTTTGCATTTTCATTCATAATGTTTTTCATCCGATATATTTTTTTTGTCCATTTCATTGATGTTTCATTTTTGTTTTTGAATTTTTCATTTTAGTTGCACGCGGCGGTTAGTCTTAGGCTCCTCGACATAGGAGTGCTGCGACAATCCTTAACAAAACTATCACAATTTAAAACGTTTTAATTTGATGTTTCATCAAGAGGCATTAACCAGAGATGACCAAACTACTTCAAGGTGCTACTTTTTGCATTTTATTCCATTTGGCAGCTTCTTGGGTAAGCAAGTATAAATAATTGGAACTCATTTTATAAAACAAAATCTTATTCCATGTTCAGATAAATGCGAATGCTACAGTTAAAAACCTATTCGAAGGAGATGTCGTCTCTGTTGGTGCGAACGTGCAAAGTGCTGTGACAATATTTCATGAAAGACACTGGGCTAACCGATACGTGCCGTACATTTTATCCGATAACTTCTCGAAAGCAGAGAAAAGTTTAATCGAAATCATCATGTTGGAGTTTCAATTTTTTACTTGCGTTAAGTTTCAACCTCGAACGAACGAATCGAGCTATATTCACATTTTGAAAGATGCGCTCGACTGTAAATCATTCGTCGGACATCGAGGCGGTCTTCAACACGTCTGGCTAACAGAAGAGTGCCTGACCAGGAACACCGTCCTTCACGAATTAATGCATGTGCTTGGATTTTGGCACGAACACAGCCGACCCGATCGCGACGAATTCGTCGAAATATTAGATGATAATATCCGGGAAAGTGAGAAGCATAACTTTTTGAAACAACCATCCAGTAACGTGACTCTATCTAACACTGATTACGATCATCGAAGCGTCATGCATTACGAAGCTGACGCGTTCTCGAAAAACGGTCAACCAACGATTCGTTCGAAACGAATCGGAATGGACTTTAAAAAGAACGGGCTGAGTGAAATTGATAAATTAGAAATCAATCGAGTCTACAACTGTTCGCATTCACAGTTCGATCGCGCGAGTTGTTCACATTCAAGTGATCACGCGGTCGATCATAACCAATTTTGCTTCGATAATGCGAAAAAGTCGATGGGAAACTTAGGTAAGAAAGAGTTTCATGCGATTCTTATTTCGTACGTCTTATCCACGCACTGTGTGTGCCTCAATGATACTTTCATTTGCAGTTAGCCCTTTCTATTTATTGGCAGAAGAAGAATGGAAAACGTTTTATTTTCACAGCAGCATGAGCGAACGTAGTCAAGATGGCAATAATCATTCGAGCACAATAACAATTTGCGCCGATCGTGCTAATGGGATTGTCGTTCGATTCCAACATTTTAATTTAATGCACAGTCACAATTGCACCAAAGAAAAGCTGGATATTAATTCTCTTACGAGCAACCGTCGACTCATCCCGGAAGGGTCATTTTGTGGTCATTCGGTAAGTTGACCCATTTTGTCGAAGTTTGAAATTTTATGTATGTAAGTGTTGAGCAAATTGTTGACAGACTGTTAGAGGATCGATGACATTTTTTACTTATCCATTCGACAGATTTTAATTTGTAATAATGGTCATTGTTCACTACTTATTGTAATGTACATGTGCGTACAGTAATTTCTCTTCATAAATGTGTACTTTAACTGATGTCACTTTTGTTGAAAACTTGTCTTTAGTTCATGTAATTTTTTTATGTCCACCAGATACCAACGGAAATTGTATCAATCCCTAATTCGGCTTTACAATTACATTTTAATGCTTATACATTGCGACTACATTCGGGATTCGGATTTTTGTATCAAAGAAACGGCAGATCATTTCCGCCACTTCAAACAGTTACAGTTCGTAAGCCCAATATTTTTTCAATCCTTTTTCGCTAGGTACAACTTAACTGTTTTTCACTATTCAGAGTACAATTTAATTGCTCATGACAAACCTCGCTTCATTTACTCCCACGATGAATACGGTTATGACAACTATGGCAATAACAGGTTTTACAAATGGATCATAAAAGCTGATCATGGAAGTCGTATTAAGTATCTATTTGTACGCATGGATGTTGAAAACAGCGAACAGTGCATTAATGATATTGTGGAAGTATTTTCTGACTCAAGCCGCATAGAAGTGCTGTGCGATTCACTTGAAGATGTGCGTGATTTCTCAACAAATCAATTAAGTACATTATAATTTATATGATTTGCAGAACCATACACGACATCATCGAGCGACACTTTATCAATACACTTCACAACAAATTGCAAAGTTACAAAGAAAGGATTTCAACTTGTGTACTTCAAGGTTCCAGCATATGGAATTTTTTCATGTAAAACGGCTAATTCATGACATGTTTGACAACAAATACGTTGTAGAAGCGCATATTTTAGCATGTGGATCAACTTTGGTTGCTGGGCTTAATGCACAACACTTGACTTCTCACCCCGATTTCGGATCTGGTGTCCACTACAGAGCAAACTATGAGTGCTCGTGGACAATTATAACAACTGTTGCGAAACATATCAAGCTGTTGTTTTATGAATTTGAAGTGGAAGGACAATCAGACTGTTCAGCGGACTTTTTGTCGATTTACGATGGCACCAATGCAAATGGAACATTGATCGGCAGTTTTTGCTCGCTCCTCTATGATGTAAGATGAATTATCCAAAAAATGTTGTCGGTTATTTGCTAGTTGTTGTACTAATGAAAAACAAAAATGTTGCTTTTTCTTCTTAGAATGGAACTGTTATCTCTCCGAGACAATTTTTAACTGGTCAAGCCATATATTTGCATTTTCGCTCAAACTCTTATTCCCAATATCTAGGATTTGGTCTTGTTTATTTCGCATCACTTTGAATATTCTGTATTGTTATATTTTTGTCTCCCAATTTTTTTTTGTTTTTTACTTTTCTCTACTTTTCTGTTTTTTTTTCTTTCAAAATTACTTTTTCATTCACCAGTCATAATTATAAACGTAAATCCCTGGTGAAAAAAGGTTACAAAACACAAGTTTTACCTATTGCATGATAAATGGCAGCTTATGCAAGAGCTGTGCATTATGCAATAGACAAAACGAAGTTTGTAGACTGAGTCATTGTACTTACTGGCAAAATATCAGAAATATCCTAACGCATGAAATCAAGGCGCACCTTATTATAAACAGGCCAGAAGAGCCACAAGAATTTGCATAATTCTTCTGAAAACTGCCAATATTATAGTGCATGCTCCTATTCCTTCTAATATCATGTAATTCATCCAATTCCACATCTATGTACTTTCAAAAACTGTTAACAAAATCAAAGGGTCAGGTTTCGTTTGCCTTCTTTGTATACTGTGTCATTTGCATCAAACTAAACCCCCTTGCATTACAATCGTATCGAATCATCAGAACTAACCTATCTTATTATACGTTAATTTTCATCCACGTTCTATGTATTTCCTCTTTAGTTATTCCTGCTTGTCAACCAAAGTTTGGAGTTGAAATCAGTAGCTTACGTTTCGCAATCGTCATTCGACTGAGAATTATTATCAAACTCAACTTGGCTTATTTGCGGTCTACATCAGTAATAATCTGACAGTAGTATATGTTCCTCTATGATCATGTATGGGCGTGCCCATTATAGGACAGCGTAGAATAGGTAGTATACCAATTTTATTACTCGACCAAATTACATAATTCCTAGGTACATGGTTTTTCAGTTTGACGAAGTCCACAATTGAGTGCGAACAATTAAGTGCAAGCACGAGGAACTCATCGCAAGTCAAACAGGGTATCCCCGCTAATAATCTGCAAATAGTATATGTAAAAGCGCAACCATAATTGAGCCTAAGGGCATCTTTAAGCAGGGGCTTAGCAGGTTTACAAGGGACACCGTCATATCTGGAATGACGTCACTGTCTACAAGGTTTATCCAGAAATCAAAATTGTATTTTGAAGCACTCAAATTACTTTAAACTTACATTGTATAGCTAGGACCACAAATTAATTTTTACTCCCCTATTAAATTTTTTATGGACATTACAACATTGAAAGTAGTTACGTCTGTCAGTCTGGCGGGCTAATTTACATAATCGTCCCGTGCTGCTATGGTATGCATGCATGTAGGATGTGGAATCACTGCGTCCATACCTCGAATACAAGCCGCGCGTTGGACCATTTCATGGTGACTACCGGGGTCAAGCCAGGATCACGTTTGATCTTCAAGGGGGCATTGAAAAGTGTCATGTGATCTCTGTACTTTTACTGTATTGTAGCAAACCGAGGTAACTGGTAACCGCATTGTGCCTTTCCGGCGCGAACAGTATCCTGTTCTGCCTTCGGAGGGATGGACGGCACCGCGTACACGTTTCCTCCTCAACTAGTGGAATTATAGATGAAACTATAATTACTGTAACAAGACACATTTGGCTTATTGTCTCGTTGGAGATACAGTGTGTGGTCAGTGGTTGCTACCGGTGGCTACATATGTCTCAACCGAGCGCAGCACAGGCAGCCCATCCTGTTGACTGCTACAAAGGTTCAATGTCGCTTATCTCAAATATTCGAATATTATGAACCGTAACTGAATCTGCTATTCGTGACATCGACCTTGACAGGCGGTCAGTCTTCGACTATTCTTGGTTTGCTTTCAGTTGGGAATCTAAATTGATTAATAGTTTTATTTGTGAGCGAAACTGCGAATATTTTGTGTCATTTATTTTGTTTCTCAAATCGGCTATATTTCGCCGATTAGACCAACTACTATAGTTGTCTTCTAGCCACGTGTACCAATTGTTCGTCACTTCCTCCGAAGACTCGTGAACCGGTCGCTTGGATCCACGTTGGTAAAGTCCACGACCCAGGCGTACCATTATGACAGGTATATCAATTGTTGTACCGTTACATGGAGGCTTGAGCGCTCTAATAAATCGTGACCTAAATAATTAGTCTCTTTAACTATAGACGACAACTGTAGTCAGCTATTTTATAGAATTCTGTGTTCCCGTTGAGCAACTGGTTCATCCGAAGGCTAGTTAGCTAAGTTAGGCTGAGTCCTCCAGTAGCTCCAGAAGGTAAATTGGCTAGGCAACTATCCATGTTTACACGGAGGTGTTCCTTTCTTGCAAACATCTATTCGTCTATCCCACATCTTTTACCTCCGCACTTCTTGCAAATATTGCCACATTCAGTCCTATGACAATATAAACCGGAAGGACAAGGTCTTGTTACATTCACAAAGTCTACGCTTTCAACATTTCGTTCAAAATCGCTGTCCGCCGCTTCCAAACTAAAATTTTGACATTTAATACGATTTGAAAAAGTTTACAGAATTTACGTGTTGTTTTTCACGCTCAATGAGCGAAAAAATTGTCATTGGTATTTAAGTTGAGATTAACACTCATGAGCAAATATCAATTTTTCAGCGTACGAGGAGGCTAATTGCATGCTTAAGTTCGATAACTGAATATAGTTTGTAAATCTCAAGTTCGATATTGTTGTACTTTTACTTACAGGATTGGTTGCGTAAGAATATAATCACCATTCTCTCAGAGAATACAGCTGACATCACCAATACCAATACCTCATCCTAACATACTTTTTTGAAAAATAGAAAAACAATTGAATTTTCTAGCTTGTGGTGCTTTTAACTCTTTTAAGGTCCTTTTTAATTTTCTTTATTCAAAAATTAGCTTTTTTAAATCGGAAGTTTTGCGCACAGATTTCTGAAAAATTCCACTTCTGTAAGCAATGCGCACGTGGGTTGCAAAGGTGTAAAATGCCTTGTACCTGCACTTCTAAGTTAAAAATCATTCTGTAACGAAGGTGCACCTGATAGTAACTGGACTTTAACATCTCATATCCACTTTAGCATGTAATGCGATAGCCACTCTCGACTGCTTATCGGCATCTAATTGCATTTAAAATCGATAAATGAATTTTTTTATAACTCTTAAGTTGACAATTACTGTACTTTTACTAGGGCTATAGGTTGATTACCTGATCGTCAGAATTTCGGCGAAGAAAATGAAGAGGAAGGCACCGTTCATGATTCTCATTTTTGCATAGACCGCGCTGGAAAGTTAGAATTCAATAACGTTAGCGCTCACTTGAAATTAAAATTAAAAGCGTATGACAAATAAAAAAGTCCTGCGTGCACATTGTACAGTACTGAGCATTTAATTACAATCTTTCTGGAGACGGAATACATTAAGTTTTACTGGGGAAGGTATACTGTTATCTAATTTTCCGTGTTGGCGATTACAGAAGGATATTTTTATCTATTTATTAATGGGCTTTTTGTAAATGTTATTGAAACATAATTTTGTCTCAATGCAGTTTTATTTTTATTTCAAAGCCAACTTTATTGAGAGGATATATTGTCTTTCATTTTTTCAAAGTTTTTAAACATTAGATGTATATTGCCTGGACAAGTTGGTGTGTTTTCCAAAACTTAATTCACACTATAGTGTACTGTAGATTATGCACAAGAGATTGATTTCGTAAGTTTTTCAAATTGTTTATTAAATAAATTACGATGCAAAATTTCTCAAAACGGTTTCATGCTATTTAATTTGTTGCCTCCGCCTACTCGGTCTATTCATCACCAGAAAGAATCTTAGGTTCAATTCCTTTCTTGCAATCAGTTCTGTTGCAAATATTCATCCAAGCCACATTTCCTTTGACCACCGCACTTTTCCTGCTTACATTTGTTACCTTTTACCGGACGTTCCTTGCAATATTGCCTGTTAGGGCAAGGTTTAGTTGCGTAACATTTATCTAAAGGGCTGCGCTTTTTAGCAATCTCGATCGAAATCATTTTCAGCCACTGCCAAACTGAAAAGTTCTCATTTTTTACGATTTGAAAAAAAGCGAAAAGAACTGCCCGATTACCTGATGGCTAAATGACGATGACGAAAAAGCAAACGAACAACCTTTCATGGTTCTCAATTTAGGCAGTTCAGCCGTTCTGGAAAGCTGAAACTCTGGAAAGGTAGTTCAACTTTACTGTCTGCAATTTTTATAGCGACCCATTACAAACTAATTAAAGGTGTAGGCAGTGCGAAAAACGTGCAATTTGCTCGGTTTCTAAAATGTAGAGTCAGCAAATTTGTGCCAAAATAAATGCAGTTTTTAGAAAAAAAAAATTAAATACAGTACCCTTTCGATGAAGATAAATGTTGAAATGTTGAAACAAATATGTTCACGGTTTTGAGGGGGGTTTATTTATGAGAAAAATACGGTTTAAATACTTTTCAGTCTGATTTTGAGTCTTTTTCACTCAACATTTTTAAACATGTACATCATTATCCTTGTATGCCATCATCTAATGTAGAAAATTCCCCAAAACTAGATTTACAATCCGCACGCCCATTCACAAATTGACTGCAGTCCCCACGTTATGTTTGATAAAACAAAAGATGTCATTCACCCACTAGCGAAAATTTGTTTGCAGAGCGTGCTTTGCTATCAGTAAAATATTATTATTAAAGTAAACAAGCTTTCAACCGTTTTGCATCAGTTCAAACTAGTTCACTGTCCTTGTCTATAAATTAGCAAGTAAACTGTTTACAATGTAGACAGGTCTTGCTACATCTTGTCGTGAATGGTTGTTATACAGTTTCCTCAAAACAACTGTTCATCATCGGATTGGATTATTTATAACAATTTATACAACTTGGACGATATTTTTTGGGCTTATGTAATACCAGTTATTATCTCAGTTGGAATTCCTGGAAATCTTCTATGCCTCTATGCGTTAATTAGAAAACTAAAAGACGCCACCGCTTATTGTTTTATCCTGATTATTATCATAAACGATAGTTGCCTTTTGCTATTCTCCGTGCTAACCTATTGCTATAAGTGGTTCCCGTTACCATGGAAGTCGTACGTGTGGACCTGGATGTGGGTCTACATAGTTTACACGCTTCACAGTTTGTTTTTTTTCGTATCACCCTATCTCATTTTGAACGCTTCCATTGAAAGAACGATATCAGTCTGTATGCCATTCTATTATAGGAATATGAATGTGAGGAAGTTTTTCCTGTGGTCAACTCTAGCAGTAATTTCATACCAAATATTATTTACATTTACCAATATTAATTCAGTGGACACAATTTATTTGAGGTCCATATACACTTGTAATATAACTGGCTACTACTGCTTGCTCAACAATTCCCTTCAACTGCCGGCAATATTTAATGATTATATCGAACCTATCTACATGATATTCAACGCATTTTTACTTGCCATTTCTTTGTTAGCCGTTTGTACGCTGAACTGTATTTTTCTCTACAAGTTCAAGCAATCGCGAAAATCTGCACAGACGGCGCTGAGAAAAACTAGCGTAAACAGCAGACGACGACAGAAAACCGACGACATCTTGGCGTCATCTCTCATCTTCCAGTCGATCGTCGTTCTATTGGTACAAACTCCTTATTTGTTTCAAAATATTTTGAACAGTCAACCGACGAAAGGTACAGATTCCTGCGGCGGCAGTTTGATTTACGCTTTTTCCGTATTCATGTGCAACTTTTTTCAGTTTTTCATGCCCTCTTGCAATCTGTTCATTTACTGTCTGATGGTCAAGGGCTTTCGGATGTATGTATTCAGTTTGTGTCGAGATCCGATAAGCGCCTGTGCAAAAAGTTTGTTTTCATTGTATCATAACAGAGTAGCATACTGTTTGAAATAAAAAATGCAAAAGGTAGCGGAATGTGCGTTATCGTTAAACACAAAGCAAGCAAAATTGCGAATGATTTGATAACAAATTTGTATCAGTTCAAACACGTCAAAACAAAGATAAAATTTTTTTGAACGAATTTACTTATCATTCGCAACACATCGTTGGACAAGTCAGCGTTCGTTCGCTTTGTATTTGTAATGGTTGTTACTAGTTTCACATACGCGCGAAGTAACTGTACGTCTTCTGAATATAACGCGTACAGTCAATTTGTTTCCCTGGACAATTTTTTTTGGGCGTACGTCATACCGTTTTTCATCAGCGTCGGAATTCCTGGTAATTTATTATGCATGTATGCGTTGACTAAAAAACTAAAAGACGCCGCTGGCTATTATTTTATTTTGGTCATCATCGTAAACGACACTATTCTCGTTGTCTTCACGATGCTTTCGTATTGGTATAAATGGTTTCCGCAACCATGGAAGTCGTACATTTGGACCTGGCTATGGGCTTATATTATCTACACAATTCACAGTCTATCATTCTACGTATCACCATACTTAATATTGCAGGCCTGCTTCGAGAGGACCATTTCCGCAGTTTATCCGTTTTTCTATCGGAATCTGAATGTGAAAAAATTTGTATTCCTGTCGACTATGCTGATAGTTTTCTATCAAACATTTTACATGTTCACCAATATAAACACAGTGGATACTATATATTTACAAGCAATATATTTGTGCGAAAATACAACTGACTACTACTGTCTGTACAGTAATACACATCGGCTACCGACGGTGATCAACAACTACGTTGAACCTGTTTATATGATATTCAACGCTGGCTTGATCGCAATTTCTATGCTAGCCATGTGCACGTTGAACTGTATTTTCCTCTATAAATTTAGACAGTCGAAAAAAACTGTATTCAATCAGAGAAAAATAAGCGCGCATACCAGTAAGCAACAGAAAAACGACGATATTTTGGCATCGTCCCTGATCATCCAGTCTTTAATGGTGATTCTTACTCAAGGTCCGTTCTTGACTCAAATTATTATGCAATGCTTACCAGGTGAAAATTCGTGCGCCGACAGTTTATTTTATAATTTTTCCGTTTTCATGTGTAATTTTTTTCAATTTTTCACACCCTCGTGTAACCTATTCATTTACTGCCTAATGATCAAAGGGTTTCGTAAGCACGTATTGTCTTTATGTCAAGATGCATTTACTGCATTTAAAAACAAATTATTTGTCTTGCTACAAAAGATGAAATAAATACATTAGTACCTAGGCGAACATTTGAAAAAGAACTAAGGCTTATAACTTTGCAATCTTTGATTTTAAAAATAGGGGCTAGGAGTAACGCGGGCCAACCTGAACCGAAAAGTATATACGGCACATGCATTAACATACCCCGGGTTATTTTTTCATACCTTCATATAACATGCTTATTTACTATATGATGATCAAGGCGATTCGCAAGCACATATTTTGTTTATCTCAACACGCATGTACAGTTGAAAAAAACGAATATTTGCATTGCTACTGAAAATGATATAAGAAAAAAGAACTTGACAATCTTTGATTTTCATAATTGGGTAGTGATAATTTTGAACACTGTGGGTGTTTATTAATTACCAACAGTTGTTACTTTTGAAAGATTCAAACTAAACTAAACTAAAACTTTCGTCAATTCATAAGTGGTTTAGGTTTGCAAAGAAGAAAACAAAATATGAAGCTTGCTTTACTTATTTTCGGGCTATTATGTAAGTTTGATAAGCCATTTGTATTTCAACTAAAGACGAAGAATTTTTTCAGATGTTTCTCAATCAAAGGCTGACGAATCTGGTGATATTTTGAATGACAGCATTGATGTCGTTTTGAGATACAAATATGGTCACAGGTAGATAGGTCATTCTTTTGGGACCATCTAAACTTTTTGTTTGTTTCGTCACAAGACCCTTCTCAACTGTCTTTCAGTTTTGGCGCCACTGACGATGACAATTGTACAAAAGTCTGCTGCCGAAATCCGCCTGTGGATGTCATAACGATTTTCTCCGAAGTGGTATCCACGTTAGATAGAAATCCAATGGACTTAAAAAATACAGTCTACGATCAAGGCAGACTTAGAAAATTCTGCAAGTGAGTATTGGTACTGTAAGATTCAGCAAGCAAATACAGTATTTTGGTACTGCAAGTACCGTATTTTTGTTCTGTAAGATCTGCAAGTAAGAACTGTATTTTAGTACTGTAATATTCTGCAAGCAAGGACTGTATTTTGGTAGTGTAAGATTCGCAAGTAAATACTATATTTTGGTACTGTAAGATTCAGCAAGCAAGTTTGTATTTTGGTACTGCAAGATTCTACAAGCAGGTTTGTATTTTGGTATAAGGTAGCAAGATGCAAGCAAGCAAGAGCTTAGATGTAAATAAGTACTGTATTTTGGTAGTGTAAGCAAGATTCAGCAAGATTCAGCAAGCAGGTACAGTATTTTGGTACTGCAAGATTCAACATGCAAGGACTGTATTTTGGTACTGTAAGATCCTGCAGGTAAGTGCTGTATTTTGTTGCTGCAGAATTCCTTAAGCAAGGCGTGTATTTTTGTACTGTAAAATTCTGCAAATAAGAACTGAATTTTGGCTGTACTTCTACAGTAAACCTGCTGATTTTAGTTATGCAAATACAACAGCCGATTGCGTTCGTCAATGCCCCGAGACGCAGAGACGGGCATTCATGAAGAAAGTCTTTGCCCCAACTGTATTCGTGTGCGAAGATCCTTGTAAGTTAAAAACGAAAACAAAAAGCGTGCGCTATCTTTCGCAAAATCAGTACACTTTTAGACTTCATCGATTCCGTCCCTTGTTACAAGTCGGTGTACGAATTGCAGAAGTTGAATTGCAGCGATGCAACCCACTGCGGACCGAGCAAAAACGAATACGACGAGAGTCTAACGGAATATCGCCATTTAGGATTCGACGATCATAACATCACTTTCCATCAGGAAAAAGTGGTGCAAAGTCTCTGCAAGTAAGAATGTCCAGTGACGTCATCAATTGTTCGGTGACCTCGTGCATAGACAGACGGAAGTCCAGTGACGTCATCAGTAGGTACTTGCCAGATTAGTAGAGTTTTCAGTAAAAGTTGAAAGTAAAGTGATGTCATCAATGCAGTTGTAAGTCCAGTGACGTCATCAATAGACAGTTGCAAGTCACGTTACGTCATCCACAGATAGTTGCAAGACCAGTGACGTCATCCAGAGATAGTTGCAAGTCCAAGCACGTGGTCAATAGATGTTACAATAGCCAATAGTGACGTCATCGATGATGCTATATCGATAACATTTACTGTACCTTCCATTCAGATTGCTCGACTGCACTTTAAAGTGCAACAATGCGAAACGTATTGAAAAATGTGGCCAAGACGCGAATGAAAGTTTGAAACGATTTTACGCGCAAATCGCGAAGACAGCCAACGCAATCGGTGCTCAATATAACTACACGCTACCGACCGTGTGTACCACTATAGGTTCTTAGACCATTGTATAGTTGTTAGCTGATGCAATGATTTTCACATAGAAGCAGTTTGATATTCTTGTATAATTAAACAAGTTCGTTGTTTTGGTGCGTAATCGTTATTTGAAAACTAAAATCTCGTCGTCTAATGAACTTAATTTTATTGATTCAAATTTATCCACTAAACAAGAGTAATTCGCCAAAGGCCAGTTTCCATTGATGTAATTGTGCCTGCGGCGCAATGTTGTAAGAATTACTTCGCCTGTGATGAATTAATGTAAGAATTGACCTGCCTGCGAACAGATAGTAGCCCGTTATATTTCTGAACTGAGTCAGGAACCACTGCAACTGGTAAAAATTGATGTCAATTTTTTCGACCACTTTTAGTTGATTTTACATCGCAAAGGTGTCGTCTATTGAATTTAACATTTTACTTTATTAAAAATACAACAAAAATACAACAAAAATAAGGCAATGAAGTTCATTGAGATCCGAAATTTAACAATGGAATTTTTCCTCATCGAATGCATCCGAAAAATACCTGTATTAACCGTGCAAAATTAGAAAATTTCTAAAACAATTATCAAGCAATATAAACAAAAAATCGTGAAAAACAGTCATGAAAAATTAGTACAGTTACAAAAATACAAAATTAAAAAATTGCAAGTTCGATGCGAAAAGTAGAACCGGATAACAAAAAATAAACAAATTAATAACGAAAATAGGAATGTTTCAAGGCGTTGGCCACGCTTATGCGTTTATTTGGATGAAATTCTAAACACTTCTGAAAAACAAAAAATGTGACTGGACATTGATGTTATCCGGCGTTTTTCTTACTTCTAACAGATCCAAGGCTGCGATGGACATCCGAGGCGAGACACGGATAAACGGAATTTTCGGATAATGAGGAAACGTATCCCTAACAATTACGGCGTCCATGGGCCACTCGAGCAAAGGCGGTAGACCGCAAATTCTAGGAAAAACAAAAAATCGGTACTGAAATTGCCGAAAACGGGCCAAAAATGGATTCAAACTCGAATATCTTCTCCAATTGATGTTTTTCCGATATCCCTTTGAACAAAGCTTGCAAGTTGTATAGCTCGACAAAAATGCAACCTAATCCCCAAACGTCGACCGAAGTATTGTAGCCGCATTGAAGTAGCACTTCCGGCGGACGATACCACAAGGTAACAACCTGCAACCAGTTTTTGCTCGAAAAGTAGTTAAAAACACTAATTTTCTTCGCTGGCTGTACCACTGTGGTGAACGTCGATTGCATTGAGTAGATTCGCGACAAGCCGAAATCGGTTAATTTCAAATGATAGTCGGATGTGACCAAGATGTTCTGCGGTTTCAAATCACGATGTATAATGCAGTGACTGTGCAGGAAGTCCAAGCCTGAGAACAACTCGAACATGAATTCCTTAATTTTCATTTCGTTGAATCCCGGCGGTTTCAACCTTAAAAAAGTTGCAAGTAAAATCCAACTATAGTTCAACAGTGTAGCTGTGCACTTTAGTTACTTGTCTATCAAAGAAGCGAGGTCGGAAAAACAAAATTCAAAAACTAAATGAATGTACAATTCTCGTTCGTTTATCAGGCCATGGCAAACGTCAAACAATCTACAAAAGTCAATGAAGAACTACAGTTACTGCGGAACAATAGTTGCTTGAGAACTATAGTTAATGGACAACAATATTACAGGACAATTACAGTGACTGGACAACTATAGACACTGGGGATAACTATAGTGACTGGAACACTACAGTAACTGGATTGCTGGTATAATTGGACAATTATACTCCCTGAACAACAATAGTTACTGGACAACTATAGGTACTGGACAACTATAGTGACTGTACAATATAGTTAGACAATTATAGAGACTGATCAATTATAGTGACTGTACAACATAATAACTGGATAACTAGCATTGGATAATTAATTATACTCACTGGGCAACTATAGTTACTGGACCAGTAAGCTTACTGGACAACTACAGTGATTGGACGGACAATTATAGTGACTGGATAACTGATAAATGGACAATTAGACTCAGTGGAACACTACAGCGACTTGAAAATTATAGTTACTGAACAACTATGGAGACTGGACAACTATAGTAAATGGATAACTACCATTGGACAATTATACTCACTGTGCAATTCATAGCTGCTGGACAATGAAAGTGATTGGAGGGACAACTATAGTGACGTGCTAGCTATAGTAATCGGACAGTTGTACTAACTGGACAACTATAGTGACTAGACAATTACAGTTACTGGACAAGTATAGAGACTGGGCAACTATATTGACTGAACAACTACAGTCTTTGGACAACTAGTAATTTAAAAGTATGTCCAATAAACAACTACAGAAACTGCACAATTATAATTTCTTGACAACTACAGCGTTTAGTTAGCTACTTGATTATGTTCGGGTGGTCGTATTTTTCCAATTGTTTAAGCACCGAGATTTCCCTGATGACGCTCTGAGGCACGCCGTCCTCCGTCAGTTGAACGCGTATCTTTTTCACGGCGATTTCTTGCCCGGAACTAACGTGGATACCTTTCATAACGACGCCGTAAGCGCCCGAGCCGATTTCGCATATTTCTCGATAGTTGCCTAGAAAAACAAATTTTCCGTCGGCGAACGGCGTGATTCGAGCATATTTTTGTACCGTGATCGTTCTGCCACGGGTATTCAACGCGAGTAGAGCCGTTGTGGCCGTTTTCCGCCATTTATTCGTAGTTTGGCGTTCGTTTGGTGAAATGGGCCGAAAACCTTCATAGAAAACAAAAAGTTAGTGTGGAAAAAAACGATATTCAAATTCACTGTCAATCTGTATTGTAAATGTTCCTGTTTGATATATTCGAGATAAAAAAAGGACCACATTTTCTCATGAGGCTGATCATAAAAATAATAAAAAAAATGTAAATGGTGAACAGTCTACACATTTTTCAAGTACCGACTGAAATCAAGTTCAGAAAATTGCCTCATACGCCCTCAATGTTGCGAAAGCTGATCATTAAAATTTACGCTCTCATAAACTGCATGTTTAGTTATGGAGCAAATTTTGATATCATTGATTTTTGAGCAATTTTTGCCCGATACTCGGAAGATAGTTGAATTTCATGATAAATCTTTAATTATAGTCCTTTCGCAACAAAGGCAGAATAAAAGTGCAGTAATCCTGAAGTTAGGTGAATAAGAAATTATTGTGCAAATAACTCCCCCCCACCCATCCCGTCCCTGAAAAATACCCCTATCTATTTGATATTATTGTTATGGTGCCTGAAAAATGACCTTTTTTGGCTCAAACTTTTTTGGGAGAATCAAATATTGATGTAGATGATTGAAGAAATGTGAAGAAATTTTGAAAGTCGTGTTGTTTTTCGGGCATTATATCCTTTGGTAACGTTTGTTTTTTTAATCTCTCTTTGAAAAAAAACTTTTAATTGTTAAAATGTTTCAAGCAATATTATCATTCGCAACCTCAATTCATGTTATAAAGTTTGAAAAAGTACCCCTCCCCCTCCAGAGAGTAAGCCCGGAGGATATTTTTGTAACTTTATCACTATCTGTAGATACTGTAATCGTGTACTCGAAATTAAGACTTGAATCTCAGCTTTAATATGGTTACTGTACTTTCATTTCAGCCTTATTTGTAAAAGGACGTAGCTCATGTAATGCTACAAATTCAATAATTACCATACGAATTGCATGTACGGTACAAATTAACAGTACGTCTTGCTCATATTATGCAATTAAACAGGGCAAGTTTTTGTTTTCCCTTATTTGAATTTGCTCACTTATTACAGGCTTGTCATAAACGTTTACTATTTCAATAGAAATTCTTGAACATCAACGCGCACCATAACTTACAGTAAGACTATCGACGATCCTCAACAATAAAAACATTTAAAAAAACAACGAAACAACAAAAAAGTATCACAATGTAAAAAGTAATAATAAAAAACCAACAAAAATAATACGCGGACCGTTACCCGAAGCACCGACGAGAAGAATTGCCATCGGAAAATATCGCAGATACCGTAACCAAAGATCGTTAAGTTAGCTAGCTAGCCGTATACCGTTAGCTGCCTAGCGCCGGCGTTCGATGAAACGAAAGACAACCACCAAACCGCGCGAATGAAACACAATAGTTGCTCGCCAATTTGAATTTAAGGTACATTTTTTAAAGTTCGTTCAATTCGACGAACTCCCATCGACTGAGACCGTTGTCTTCGCAAATATTCAATTGAACTATCAACGTCCCGCCGGTCTTCAACGCCGTCAAACATTTGCCGCTAGCGGCGTTAAATAGTTGACGAGTCTCCTGAAACAAGCAAATATCAATGGTGACTGCAAATCAATCGAACTAAGTGTTGTCTTGGTAAAACAAATGTCGAGTCATTTTATTTGTTTCATTAGCTAAAAATCGCTCACCGTTCGCTTCCATTCTTGATAGCTGCCCTGAGCGTCGCATTTCATTAAACGGACCGATTTGTACGCGTCCAAGCACAGTAAATTGTTCAGCCGCAACTCGCTAATGTCCGTCCGATGCCAAATCTGATATTTATTTGTTACGCTGCAAGCGTCCAATCCGATTTGCGCGCCTTTTTTCGCCGCTTCGTCGGTGGCGGTCGCGAGGCAGTAGCTGGTATCGACCAGTCTTATCTGCAAGATCAAAACACTCCGCGATACTTTCGTGCATCAACTATAGTACACTGTAGACAGTAACCGTACCGTATATCGTCCGACGACTTTCGGCTTTTTGCCGAAAGCCGGGTTGCTATTGTCCACCGGCTGAGCGGCGTTTTTGCTTTTCGGCGATGAAGACGGCAAGAGTTCCGGGTAAATGTTCTCCAAATACCATTGAAACGTTTTGCAATTGAGTCGCTTTCTCAACGCGACCCGGTCGCTTATGTCGCCGGCGTCGTACGTTTTCAGGGACTGTCGACTGCCGTAGAATTTTTCGACGTACTCGTCCAACCAAACCCTGGCCGTCCGCACGGAATTCTTGGCCATCGTGTCCGAATTATCGGGCGCGCCGTAGGGTCGACGCTTGCGAAAGATGTGGCCGACTCGACTGCAGGGCAGGATCTCTAAGTCGCCGCCGCACATCCATATCTGCAACGGGACAATAGTTGCAGAGGGACTACAGTTGTGAAGAAATTATAGTTGCAAAGAAACTGTAGTTACATGCAAACTACAGTTGCAAAGAAACATATAGTTGAAGAGACAAAAGTTGCAAAGAGATTATATTTGCAAAGAAACTATAGTGCGACAATAGTTGCAAAGAGATATAGTTGAAATTTACAACTATATTTGCTTACTCGAAACGAAATCTCCACATTTTCCGCACCCCACACGTCCATTCCTGAATCGTATTCGCCCAAATACCTGAGGAAATGAAAATGAAGCGTATTTCAATACTACAAACAAAATCCGTGCGCTCAACCGTTACTGAAAGTATTCCTTGGTAACCGCGAATAATCCGCCCGCCATTGTCGGCGATCTGAAAGTAGATAAATATTGAGAAGCAAAAAATCACTGGCTATCGTCGAATCTCGCTCACTTCAAAGGCTTAATGTAATCTTCGTCGGTTTTAAAATAGGAATTTGGCGGATAATCCCATTGGAAATGCAACGCCCAACTGAATCCGCCCATGCACACTGGCGACTCGACGTATTTGAATGTATCCGAATCGATTATATCGATTATCGGACAAACGAATCTAAATTAAATTTTTGTTTCAAAAAAAGTGTTCGAAATATAGAAAAATCGATGGTGAACCTGTGTGGATTTTCTTTAAGACGAGCCAAAAGCGGTTCGAGCCATTTTTGGTTAACTTCGCAATGACTGTCCAGAAAGACCAAAACCTAATTAACAAAACAAATTACTGGTCACCGCCACTCGTTTACGAAAATACTATAGTTTGATAAACAAGTTAGTTCTCAACGATGGTCACTAGAAAATGAGCCATTGTTGCTCGTAAGTTAGCTAGCCACGGCACGTTTTTTGTTATTGCCATAACTTACCTCTCCAATGGCTTTCCTCGAACCGAACACTTTGGCTCTTATTAAACCCAGCCGAGCGTCCGTTCGTATCAAGTGAATGAAATCCGGCCAATTCTTTTTTGCATAGTCAGAAATGATTTTCTGCGATTCGCCTGAAAAATAAAAACAAATTTCGCGTCCTCTGTCGTCGCGAAACGAGGAAAAAGTGGTAATCAATGATAAAAACGGCTTACCTACGTCGCTGAGGTCGTCGATGAGCAAAATTTCTTCCATCAAATTGAAAGGCGTACGGTCGAGGATACTGTTCACCATGCGAATCAACGCCGACGGCGCTTCGTTGTAGTAGCAGATAATAATGCTGGCTTTCGGTAAAACGGATGGATAAACTTGAGCTTTGCATCTAAAAACAAAGACCTATAGTTCCGCACGAACTATAGTTGAAATAGTTGAACTATAGTTGAACTTACAGTTTGTGTCGGACATCGGGAACGTCTCGCCGATCGCCAATTCTGTCGCTGACCATTCCGTTGAACGCGTAACGATTGTAACCGAAGTCCCTCTTCTTTTGATCTTCTTCGTTTTTAACCAGCGCCAACGCGTCCAAGTCCAACGGACCTTTTCTCGGCCCTCGAACCTGTCTGTCTTGTTTGTTCGGCTCCGGATGGCTGAAAACAGCGAGAAAAACCAATATTTCGCGCGAAACGGTACGAAACAAGCAAAAAACACGTCGTTTAACGCTAACTATCGCGCAAAATGACGTAAAACTCACTTTTGATACGTGGAAAGCGTTTCCGGCGACGTCGTCGGCGTCAACGAAATCGAATTATGCGCCGGTGGTAGAATCTGCGCCGACACCGACGGCGAATTATTATGGTACGAATTATGCGAATTTTGCACGTTTTTGCGCACGATTTGAATGCTAGCGTCGTCGGAATTTTTTTTATGGCCCGTCTCCCAGCCGGCTTTATCGTCGGCGGCCACATTTCGATTTATTTCCACGTTTTCGTTTTTGAAAACAAATCCTCGGTCGTCGCCGTCGTCGTTCTCGTGATCTTTGGGTAGGTGTTTTTTCGGCGCCGATCGTTCGCCGTCCGAGCCCAAAAATTGCGCTTCGGCTTTCAGCCGCTGTCGCTGTTGGACGATGTTCGCCTTCGATTCTCGTTCCAAATGAGTTACGTAGAAAAATATAATCACAGCCCAAGTGATGGACACGGCCACCAGTCCGCAACAAATGTACCGGTAACGAAGCGCGGAAAATATCATATCGGACAATTTTTAATTACGTTTCGAGTTTTTACTGGAAACACGTCGAGAGACGACGCGATATTTGTTTTTTTCGAACGATGTCGATTATTGGCGAGTAGTTTGCATGTCCTAAACGAAATTCGACTCCTAGGAAAGGCCGTCTCTTGTTTGTTGACCCTTTTTTAATAGGGCACCCCGCAGTCGAGATGGATGGTCGGCGCGGCGTTTTTTCGGTCTTCTTTAACTCTCGGTTGACACTTTTTCCGCGACTATGGATGTCAAGAAGTACGCCGCCGGTTTGTCACAACGAGCGAGAACTGGTTTCGTATTTTATTTGCACGGTGTTTTGGAAATTCGACATCGGTTCACGAAGAATCTGAATGTAAACTGTGCACAGACGCTGAGGTAAATCAATGGCTGCCTTGGCAAATCAAGAAATCGGTAATGAGATTGTTTGAATAATTGGCTGACACTCCGCAGAGGTAATTCGAAATCAATGGCGGATATTTTTTTAAATCATTTTTCGATATAGTTAATGGAAAGTCTTTTCAAATCTATGGCTGATGTTTTCTGAAGTCAATAGCTGTCGAAGACTTCAATCGCCGATGGTCTTTAAAGTCGATGGCTATCGGTGAAATCAATGGCTGATGTTCTTCAAATTTCAATGGCTGTCATAGAAAATACTGGCTGATGATGATTTTCGAAGTCAATGTCTGTCGTAGAAATCAATGATGGCTGATGTTCTCAGAAGTTAATGGCTGTCGGAGAAGTCACTGATTGATTTTCACCGAAATCAATGGCTGATGTTCTGTGGTGCCAATAAGGCTGCCAACTAAATGCTATTCCTGAACTGAATGTGATTGTGTTGTTTTTTGCATTTTTTTTGCAGAACAAATCAAGTGAAGTTTAATTCTTCGATACGTCTCAAAAATTGATACGTTCTCATTTTGCGACGATAAATCATAAAGCTGAGCAAATATGCGATCACGACTACAACTACAATCGCAAGCAAAACGTACGTTACAATTTTATACACGTTCAACCGTTTGCGAACTACATTTATATGCACGTCGTCGTGGTGAATCAACGGCGTACTTTGCGACGTGGTAGCCAACATCGGATCGCTGATTCGAGGTATCATCCAATTCCACAATCGGTTGGCTGTATCGCTGAAATGTTGCATCATCCGTGGCTCTGTAGTTAAGCTCAAATAATGAGAGTCTTCGACATCCTTGCTTGGATTCAGTGGAAGCCAACTATTATTCGAGTTATCCATCGGCTCATTTGGATTTCTAAAAGAAAGGAAATCATTCGCTGTTAATTTGTGAAATCAATGACTGGATTAGCAACAATTGAAGCTGCCATTTTACAAATTAGTGGAACATTTGTTATCTATGGCTGTTAACGTTTGAAATCTGTGGCTGTATTCTGCTGAAAAATTTCTTGCTGATTTGTGAAATCAGTTGCAGCCTTACCCTGTTCTGAAGAAATTATACCAAAAATTCGTCAGGATAGTTTGCATTTGTTTGTCTTTTTTGCCGAAGTTCCACGGTGGTAGACCGACCGATTTCAGTGTTTTGTTTCCAGGTATCAAAAGCGCTAGATCCATTCCATGCACAGCGCCAACTAAAAATAAGTCGAGAGTGTGAAATCATCTGCAGCATTTGATTTCTTGAAGCGCCTTACGATTTTGAGCAAGCGTTTCGTCGAAGTTGGTCGACTCGTAGTTGAATGAATACAAATAGACTGTATTATTTAATCGAGCAAGCGATTGAGCTTCTTTCAAAACGCCAGCGTTCATCCAATAATCGGATGACATCCGAAAACCACAAGAAGAGTCACGTTTAGCAGCATAGCGAGCAACATTTCTGCTTGATTTCGTTGAACAACTTACAGATAGTTTCTTATCAAGCCAGCCTCGATGTGCAGCATCCGATTCAATATCAAAACCATAAACGAACCACAGCAAGTCAGCTACAACTCGGAAACTTTTCGGAAATGCCTCCGGCCTTGCAAGATTTGCTACAGCCAAATCGAATGTATCCGTCGTGCTATTTACAGCACGATTATTTGATAAGGATGAAATTTCTGCAAGATTTGCGACTGGTTTACACACGAAAAGTCATTGGCTATGATGATTTACCTGCGATTCCTTTTTCGTTAGCTGCGCTGCCGATCAACACTTGGACATCCCTCGCGACGACGTCCATCGACTTCGGAAGGAAATCGTCGTCGACGACGGGCGCCCACGTCGATTGATAAACGTTATCGTGATTGGCGCCAGTGGAAAAATTCACCAGAAGCGTTTGCCAAACTTTACCCTGATCGACGGTTTTCAGACAATGAACCGCCTCGGGGGTGAAGCGTTTCGAGTCGAAATCGGTTTCGCTGCAACATCGAAGAGAAACGGCGACGATTTTGCTACTTTCGATTTTGTATCGATTTCCAGCCACGGCGAACGGGCAAAACGCGCTGCCGCTTTGCATTATTGCTCGTTTGAAGATTCCTCAAACAAAAAATTAGCTTGCTGGTGACTTTCCTGAAAAATCGCTTGCAACATCGTTGAAATGTCTACGAGTAGATAAGGAAAAAGCACAAATATACTTTGGCGCCTACCACTTATGTGCTTATTTGATAAGAAATAATGTCGCAAAATATGATGTCATGCAAACACGCCCGAAATTTGTTTATCCAGTGACAAAAATTTACTTTACCAGCTGAGTGTGGGGAACGTAAATGAAGCGAAACGGACGAGGCTCCGTAGCCGTGGCCAGCCAATGTTATTTGATAGGGATCACCGCCGAAGTTGTGTATCTCATTTCTGACCCACAGCATAGCTTTCAGTTGATCCCATAATCCGAGATTTGGAGGAAAATCGTCTGTCATAGTCGTGAAGAATCCTGAAATGGTTCAGTAACGACAAAGAGGCAGCATTATTTTTGCTTTACAAGCAACTTTTACCATAAAAATTCAATCTGTAATTGAACGTAACTACCACCAAACCGTTGCCGACTAGATTTCGTAATATCCCTCGTTCGGATAAATCCTCGGATGAGCCGCTTTCGTAATTGCCTCCATGAATGAATACAACAACTGGCAGCAGCGTCAGAGGCTGTAAAAAACAAATTTAACCCTTTAGCCAGCAATTTCTGAGACTTAGCCAGTGAATGATCATGTACCTTTGTGCTTGTTGAAAATACATTGAGATATAAACAATCCTCGCTAGCTCCTTCTTTATCTACAGTAGGTAAGGATAAACATTTGGCGCCGTAATGATTGGCAGAATATGTTTCATTCCATGGATTTAAATCTTGCGGCTTCTGAAACATAATTTCACCCGGTTTCACTCATTAAAAACACATTTATTGTCGTCTACCTTGAACTGTAGGTCTTTTACAGGTGGTCTAGCGTATGGAATCCCTAAAAAGACAGCCGCGTCGTTTTTGAATTCCCCCCTCACAGTACCGTAAGAAGTTGAGACCGTTGGCGACGGTACTTCTTCTGTACTTTTGACTTCATCGATAGCGCAAATATCGCAAAAGAAAAACAAAAAATAGCAAATAAATAGATGAAATCGGGCAAGAAATGTCATTTAAACTGCGATCGAATTCTTGCGAAATGTTGTCATTTTATTCACAGCACCCACCACCAACAATATTAAAACGAACAACTACCTGCTCTCTACCGAGTAACAAAGATGACAAAACGATTTCTCAAGTGTCTAACCACTTCGGAGTTCGGTATCGCAAATTTTGTTGACCATTATTGTTTGCCCAATAGAAAAGTTTTCGAAGGTTGCAAACAACTTATCACTCGGGCCGAAAGTGCACCCGAAATGCAAATAATGTTGAAAGTTTTACGTACGGGGGAGGCGCTTTCTAGCTAACAGCCAACCAGCTGAATGTCAAAAAATAATACCCAGTGATATTTATTTCGATTGCGTCTGACCCGGAGGTTATTCTCGAGGGGGGAATTATTGAAACTTTAAAACTTATGTATTGAACGTTGTGAATAATATTGCATGAAATAATTACTAATTAAATAACCCTGGGGTTAAAAAAATAACCCCCGGTGTTATTTTATTTCGATTGAGTCTGAACCGGAGGTTATTCACGAGGTGGAAGGGGGGGGGGTGCTATTTTTCCAACTTTAAAACTTATGTATTGAATGTCGCGAATAATAATATTGCATGAAATAATTTACCGATTAAAAAAAGTTGTTTTTCAAAGTGAGATTCAAAGAAGAAAACATTATCGAATGATCTTATGGAGGAAAAACAACATGACTTTCGAGATTTCTTCACATTTCTTCAATCATCTTCACCAGTTTTCGGAAAAGTATCAGCCAAAAAGGCATTTTTTCAGATCTTATAGCGGTAAATTAAAATAGAGGGGAGTATTTTTGAGGGGGGGGGGTATATTTTATGAATTTTGAATGGGTCTGTAGCTAATTATTACAAGAGTATAGTTATAAATTTTATTTAGCCAACAAATTTTTCTTTCACCCAAAGTTTATTGAGCCGAAGGTAAAAACAAAACTAACGGAAAGGGTACATAAATGTATATAATAAAATTGGTGACTAAGATTGCACAGAATCAATTTGACATTATGAAGCAAAACTAATTGTAACAATGAAACATCAGATTCAAAAAATACTTAGCTCAACATTTTTATAGAAATATTTTTCACCCCCAAAATATTAATTTCCAAGAAACAAACCCAAAATTATGCTAATTTTCGTCTTTGTGACGACAGGGTCGGACTCGGGGCTTATTTTTGAGGGGGTTATTTCTGAGTGGGTATATTCAAGAGAAAATACAGTATTGATATTGCGAGTAAGAATATTGCATGAAACATTTGATCAATTAAAAGTGTTTGTCAAAGTGAGATTTAAAGAAAAAAACGTTACCGAATGATATTATGCAGAAAAACAACATGACTTTCGAAATTCTTCACATTTCTTCAATCATCTTCATCAATATTAACTGATGTTTCCAAAAACGTATCTGCCTTTTCCAGACCTTATAGCGGTAAATTCAAATAGAGGGGGGTATTTTTGAGGGGGGTGGGGGGGGGGGTTATATTCTATTTTGAACTGATCCGAGCCTGGGGTTATTTTCGAGGGGCTCTTTGTGCGTGTGAGGGGGGAGAGAATTTGTTAGAAAATACTGCTACTGTATGCAGATATATTCGCTAGCTAAGTTCATTTAATAATTTTTTGCAGTAAAAGTGAGACTTTATAATGGACACTGATTATTATTATGAATGACCATTACCATTGTTTAACATGTTTGCTGCTTCTTCAGACAGTTTCACATCTTCGTTAATTTCTTCGGCATATTTGTATCCACGTGCTAATATAATAAAAGCAACCATGACTAAGTACATCAAAGTTGCGTATAAGAAGAACTCTGCAGCTGGATTCGTAATCACGTTGCTGCCGGATATCACTGCGGCTAGTAGATTGCCGAAGGCGCTGGTCAACAACCACAGCGCTTGCATGACTGTTTTCATGCTTTCCGGCGCCTGACTATAGGAGAATTCCAATCCGGTGATCAAGAACAAAATTTCCGATATTGTAATCAGGAAGTACTGCGGAAATTGCCAAAGTACGTTGACTGTATTTCCATGGATCAGCGGAACCAAATAAGTACCGTTTCTCAAAACAACAAGCGCGTAAGCTGAACCAGCTTCAAGAGGCAAAATCACCAAATCGGGATGCAGCAATTCGCTTGCATCGTCTTCCGATGTAAACGTCTTGACTCGTAAATTTAATTGGTTCGAGGCGAAAAAGCCTGGTACCAAATCCACGAACTCGGTCGATCCATTCGAACGAATGGACATCTTCAGTGAGGAATCTTTGTTCAAAAAATGAACTTCGATGCTGGATACATTAAAATCCTGCAGGAGGTACAGCCTCGTCTGATGGTCCGTAGTTTTACTCAACACGTAAGACATCGTCAAAAAAGTTTCGCTCGGTGTTAGTAATGCGAAAGTGCCTAGTCCAGGCTGAATCCGAGCTAAATTTTGCTCCGATGCAACAGTAAACGAGCTATTTGCGTCGATAGCCAAGTAAGAATTTTGTTTTACGACAACATTTTCGTAATCATTCTTTAAATTTATGTCCTCTGCAAGCGCGTTGTAGAATACCAACCGTCCATGGCCATGCACGAGCGATGTTACCTCGTGGTTAGCAATGGCGATCTGAACGAAACCAGCAACTACAAAAGTGGTGGCGGCGATGATACCGCCCCACCCCATGCGCTTTAACGGCGTTTTCAATATGTTCAACCTGTCCAAAAACGGATACACTAATCCTTCGAAAATCGGAACCAAAATCAAAATCAGCACCGCATTGAGCAAGCTCATTTGATCCGGCAGGATCGTTAATCGCCCCAGGCGTCCGTTCATGCTGTCCGCTTGCAATACCCACGTCGATCCCATCTGATCGTAAAGCGCCGCGAATAGAATGATGGGCAGGTAGAGCACTGTGATGTTCAACAGCACTTTGATATCGGATATCAGCTGCTTGGGATATTTGGGAAATGCGTAGTCCAGCCAGTGATCCTTGCGCTGGAATTTACTCAACCTCAGCTTTTCCTTGATGCCGTAGTAGATACATCCGGCGACTATCGAGATGATGTCCCTGGTCGGCGGATGTACGATGTAGAAACGCTTGCCCGAGATAAACAGCACAGTGGAAAATAGGATGAACGCCGACGGCACGAGGAAAGCCAGCGAAAAGCAGGACACGTCGCCGAAACAGTGGACGTGAGCCCTGAGGCCGGGTATGACCAGCAGGGCCAGCAAGGCGCCCAAGTTGATTGCGAAATAGTAGAACGAGAAAAACTGCTGTCGCTCCTTGTCCTGTTTCGGGCCGAATTGGTCGCCGGCGAACGCCGCCACGCACGGACGCATACCGCCCGAGGCTATGGCTATGATGAGGAAGCCGCCGAAATCGAAACACGCCGATAGCGCGTAGGACAGCTGGGGCATAGCTCCCACGGTAATCAGCACGTGACCCACGCAGTAGATGGTGGACAGGCCGAAAATCACCTTGAATTTGCCGAAAAATCCGTCGGCCAGCACGCTGCCCAGCAACGGCGTGAAGTGCGCCAAGCAGACGAACACGTGGAACAGCAATTTGGCGCTAGCTGGCGGCAGGCCTTTGGCCGCTATGAAGTACAGCACCAAGATGGATCGAGTGCCGTAGTAGGAAAATCGCTCGGAAAACTCGCAGCCCAAACAGAAAAACACAGCTCGCGGATAACTGAGAATTTTCGCCTTGAACGATTTCGATGTCGATTTCTTCCTTTCGTCGACGCTGCATCGCGCAAAAATCGCACCGTCCTGCTGATCAGCAGGATTTATTTTCTGCATACCGTTGAGACTTTGAACGGAAGTTGACATTTCTTTTTCGCTTTCGATAATGACATCCATTGGAGAGGGCCGAAGTGTGAAAAACGACGTTTCTCGAATTTACACAGCGACTTACCGAAGTTGACTTATACTCTCAGCGCTTTTACATTTGCTTGTTTTCGAACGACAAACAGTTTTTATTATCACTGATTACTTGTATACGCAAGCATTCGATGGATGCACGCTCGAAATACCTGGCTAACATTTTTTTATGGGCGTTTTGAACATTCGAACCATAAAAAAGGTTTACGATTTGTAGTATGGAAGAAGATCATTAAAAGTCAATTTTATCTGAAATCGTACTTTTTTACGAGCTAGAAGTTCGTCAGGTGCGCTCATTTTGAGGATTTTACGACGATAGGTAGAGCAAATTTTGGACTGTTCTACAGTTTTACTGTGCACTAATTTAACAGATGTTAAAACGATTTCACAGCAGCTTCTGAAATGTGTTCATGACTTATTTGTATTGAGTGCAAGCATGATATGATGCGCTTCGCTCAGACGATTTATTGATCTATTTATAACACGATCTGAACGATTTTTACAAAATCAGATCGCTTTACAGCATAATTTTCTAAATTCTTTTCAGCAGATTCCAACCATTAATAGAAGCCCTTGCAAGGCGATATTTGATTTAGGTGCAACGCAATTTCTGATTTAGTTGCAAGACGATACCGTATTTCCTCGAAAACAAGCCGCGGTTTGTTTTTTTAAAAACCTTATTTTACTGCGGCTTGTTATCGAGGGCGATTTGTTTTTCGAGGGCAGCTTGTTTTGTTTCAATGCATTGGAAACTATGAATATTCCAATGATGAACTACAGATCTACAATGATATGTGTATGTGTGAAGGCACCTAAATCTAAAAAGTTTCACATTGGTTTAATTTTACCGGTTAAATTCACAGATATTTCAAAGGAATATGTTTAAAATTCTACTTCCATATCTGAATCAGTTTCATACGAATCGGAATTCTTCGCATTCTCTTCTTCGTCCTCATGTTGCACCATTTCTTCAAGATCAGGAAACATCGAATCTTCATTTATTTGTTGCATTCTGCTCGCGAGCATCTCTCCACCAGCATTGTATTTTTCAGCAGGTTTAAAACAAGAAATCTCATCGTCTTCAGGATCATCAGTTGCAAGACCCAACGCATAAGAACGAAAAGATTTCACGATGAGTTCTTTTGATAATCTGTTCCAGCTGTTGGACACCCAAGTACATGCAGTTTCAATCGACTCGGTTTTTACATTTCCACTTTTAGTAAATTCTTGTCTACCTTTCTTGTCTTGTCTCTAACCACTCCGAATGCTGTTCATGTAAGTTGTCCTTGAAAGGTTTATTCCAGGATCTGTCTGGAGCTTGAATGTACCCGGTACATCCACCAGGAATTACACCCATGTACGTTCGCTTTTTCAAGTATAACTTTGTTCAGAAATATGACATCTGAAGGCATCCAATACTAACAATCGTTGTCGAAACGCCAATTCTCCAAAAATATTTTTTATATAGACCAAAGTTAATCGTTCATCCATCGAACTGTTGTCGTTATACCCAAAAATCAGAAGGAGGAAATGCCTTTTCCAACGCTGGCAACAGCCTCTTTCTTTTTTAAAATAATCATTGGTTTGCATTTTTGACCATCGTTACGAGCCGTTAAAGTAACTGTAACACGCATTTTTTCCTGTTCAGTCGTTTTCACTGGTACTTGTTTCACACCAACCATGTCTACTGTTCTGTCAGTTATCATATCGAACCTGACAGCTGTTTCATCGGCAGCAAAAATCCAAATTCGTAATGATTTTTAAGTTGTAATTTTCGTATGTATAATATAAATTCTACAAGTTTCTGGATTAGTTGCACCGGATCTTTCTGACAAATAATAGTTTTCCTGCACAATGTAAAGTTAAACCGTTTCAAAAACTTTTTGAGCCAACCTCTACTTGCTTGGAAGTCAGTCGACGATTCTTCACTTTTTTCTAATTCCAGATGAATTTGTTTTGTTTTCAATTGAATCCATTTATTGGTAACGGGTAAATTTAAGTGACGACGATCTAAAATTTCTTTGTCCAGTTGATCTTCCACGTCAATAAAATTCGGCTTTCTACCGCCTCCAAATATCTTTGCTCGTTCGAACTATTATCGATTCTTTGTTGCAAACTTCCTGAAGTTTCATTTTATTTTTTCTCCAATCTCTAACCTGCTTTTCATCAATTTTTCTAATCTCGGCCACCTTCCAGTTGCTTGACCATTCAGCGTCCGCAACAGTGGCTAATTTATATTCCAGAGAATAAGTTTTCAGAGACTTTTTTGAGGATACCTCAGCTTCGTTGACAATTTCCATTTTAAAAAATGAAATCTACGAGGAAGAAATTTAATTAATCAAAACAAATCGGCGTACAAAACGGAAACGCAAAAATAAAATTTGTGTCAAAAAAGTAATAAATTGCATGATGTACTGAATACCTCGAAAACAGGTCGCGGCTTGTTTCCGAGAGCGGTTTGGTTTTGTTTAAACTTTATTTTACTGCGGTTTGTTATCGAGGGTGACTTGTTTTGGAGGGTGGCTTGTTATCGAGGGTGACTTGTTTTGGAGGGTGGCTTGTTATCGAGGGTGACTTGTTTTGGAGGGTGGCTTGTTATCG
>JAQGBA010000275.1:0-45029 GCA_034698125.1 Prionchulus punctatus | reverse complement strand
TAGTTGCTTCGCCCACCACATTCAATGTTGCGTTCGGGTTTTGGACAAATCAAAATTTGCTGGATCAGGAAGAAAGGCGGCATTCAAATTGATGGGATCATTCGCTCATTCGACGATGGCTATGGAATTATTGATCAAAACGGGCAAGAAAAAACTGTTGGAGGCATGCCCGACTCGGAGCTACACTCTATTGGCGATGGAACGTTTAGTTGAATTGAAACAATCGACTTTTACAGTTACGGATACATTGAAAATCTCGTCAATAGCGATTGGACCGATATCGAGAATTATATTAAATGTATGAAACCATTCGCTGACGTCACCTATTCGATCGAAGGTCAAAATTATACGACGACTTTGGAGGTGATTCCAGCTCTTTTGGAATTAAGAGAACATTTGAATAAGGTATGCATATTATAAGTAATATTTTTTGGCATTTTTTTTATTTTTTAAATTTCAGATGAAAATGCTCAGTGGCTACAAGTTGGCAGGCTAAAAGATGGAAAAAGAATTATCGAAACGATTCGATTACATTTTGAATACTTGTCATTACAAATATCAAGTCATCTCTACAGTGGCATCGGTTTTGGATCCTCGTTTTACTTTATCGTTGAATGAAGATCAATTGGAGAAAGCGAAAGAGAAGATTTTGCATTTGGTAAGCAAATTTTTTATATAGTACTTCATCATCATTATAAATGTGTTTTTTATAGCTTGGTCATTACAGTATCGATAATGATTTTGTTCAACCATCACAAAGTGATGCTTCCACAAGTTCGCAAGGATCAACGAAATTACAATTTTTATCCGCTTTAATGAAAGCAAAGCATCAAAGACAACAAATCTGTGATGACAACGATTCGCCAGCAATGAAAGAAGTCACCACTTATTTTTTGAGTTTGCCCTACGAAGAAAATTTGCGTTTGGATCCAGTTGTCAATTATTGGCCGCAAAACGCTTCACACTTTCCACTTTTATCAGCGTTGGCATTCGACGTCTTGTCCATACCTGCTACTTCGGCGCTGGTGGAACGTGTCTTTTCTCTAGCATCGATTGTGCTCGGACAAAGAAGAATTCGATTGAGCGCTGTGAATTTAGAATGCGAAGTGATGTTGAAGTCTAATCGTTGCTTTATTTAGTTTATATACTATGTATGTGCGAGCTAACAGTAAGAGACAGAATTTAGATAAAAAATGTTGTGATTTGCAATAGGTACAAAAAAGATAGAAGTACAGTATAGGTACAAAAGTATAAGTACAGAACAAAAATTTTAAAAGCGTTTTGTACTTCACAGGTACAGTACAAAAGTTTTCGAGGGCATTTTGTACTTCACAAGTACAGAACAAAAGTTGAAAAGTGGTACAATTTCGAACAGTACATGTCATCCCAATAAACTTCACCCATTTCGATTAATGTTTTCGTAACACTTTTCTTGGCGTGTCTAATAACGTTATCGGACGGTAATTACCGCAAACAGTTGTTGGTCCTTTCTTGAAAATCAGCATTATAATGCCTTTACGCCACATCGTTGGTGTACAGCCAAATTTAAATATTGAGTCGAATTTATTCTTTTTAACCAATCGATCGCTGGATTTGCTATTTTAAATAATTCTTCGTCTCTTGAATCGCCGCGATTTTGATTTTAAATTTCTGAAGTTCGGAAGTCAAAATATGCTAGAACCCAACGCCATATAAAGCTCTAACGTTCCATGTCCCTAACCTGAACAGTCTGTGTACCTTATTAAAGGCCATTGAAATACTGATACCGTAGGCCAAATGGTACAGGAAGAGCGAATTTGAAAACCAACCACTCGGGACGGCTTACAGATTATACTCTCCCTGCCGCAAATTTTAAAGTTGAAAATGAAAAACACTTTACACAGAATGACAAATATTCTTGTGTGTAAAGCGATAATTTTCATATTTTCAACTTGCTTTTCAAGGTTTAAAATAAAGAAAGTTGCTACATTTTATTCACTGGATGATGTCGAGAGGTGCAGTCGAAATATCGCGAACCTGTTCGAATCACGTGAGGCCAATCTTGGAACTGGTCGGATAAATTCTTACGCATTCCTCTAGATGCGCCTTCATTACGATTTTACTCATTATAACTGTCTACTTCTTGGAGATAAGAGTAAAAAACAGTTTTAAAGATGATTCTAAATTTTTCACATCATTTATTTGGACAGATTAATCCATCGGGCTTTGATTTTAAAATGCGTTTATCCATTCGAATTTTGATTGGAACTGTTCCAATACATTCAATAGATGGCACTAGTGAAGTCAGCGAATATGAATAAAATTATTTTTTGTGCTGTAATTGTTGTAAAATTCACCTAATTTTGTGACTTAGTTTAGTTTAGTTTATTAACGTATTTGATTCTGAAGGAATATAATGTATCCGAAGAACAAAACAGAAACAACAATTATATCGAGAAATCAAACATAAATCACCGGTCTTCTGTCTTCTTTTCGAAACGAACAAACTTGATGATGGAAATCGGAAAAAGCAGCTATATAAGACGATTTTTGCGTCAAGAGTCCACTTTAACAAACTACCCAATCCTCATCGTTCGTTGTACAAAAAGTTACTACCCACATCGACTGGCGCCAAGTTCGTTATCGCCAACCAAAACTAATTAGAATGTCGTCATTGCCGGAAATCGGTATCCAAATCACGCATTACCAAAGTTTTTCTTTCTGCAAATTCGAATTTCGCCACACGTATCGTCAGCATTCGCTCGAAAAAACGTACATTAGACCAAATCGCAAACAACCAACCGAAAATCGTTCAAGATATAATCAATAAATGTCGACAGATCAATAAATTGTTGAATCTAAATTGTTTTCAAACAATATAGCCATTGAAATACTATATAGTTGGCCGGACCATATAGGGCGTAGTAAACGGCGGAGCGAAATTTGCAACCGACCGACCCGTGCGGCTGCACGGTTTACAGCTAATTTTGTGACTTTATATGTATTAAAAAAAGTTGATTTTTTTTATCTTCGAATCGAAACTGTAAATGCTATTTTACAATTGAGGGGCCTACCAAACTTTTGAATGCTGCACACATTTTGGAAGATTTTTCCTGAAGTGATGTCACTAGCCAAGTTAATTCAATCAAATTTTTTGTCAAAGTTTATTGGAGAAAAGCATTGTAGACAATCAGAAAACTTGTATTTACAAGTTTCATTGGTCAAAATTTAAAAATCAAGCTAAGTAATAATAACTACTCGTTTCGTGTATCAAAGCACAAATTTGTAAAATAATAAACAATTTAGCTGAAAACCAACTCGAAGCAATTTGTTGTAGCTTGTTACTTAGCTAAAAATGAGCAAGACATTATCAACCTGTATATTTAATGTTTTTCACTTCTAAAATAGTAAGTTTTACATTTGAACAGTTTTGTTTCTGCGAAGTAATAGATTTCACCATATGGCTCATTTTTTTTAAATACAATTCCAATGCAAGATTTCTTCCAACAAATGTCCCCTTCAAACAGGATCGGATTGTGAAATCAAGCGACAGAGAAGATGTGGACAGAGTAACATTTAGCTCCATAACCTTGACTTTAACAGATACTCTACACCGGTAGTTGAAATTAAAGCATTTGACGATAAAAATGTTTGGCAGACGTTTCGAATGGCACTGGTTAGTAGTGATAGCGAAACTTGGATCATCGAAGAAGAGTACCAAGAAAATGTAGTGCAACAAACAAAATACAGTTTAGGAAAATTTTACACACGAGAGCCACTAAGGGTTGCATTCTTCAAATATGCTGAACGGTCAAAAGTTGATGGTCAATGGGTCGAAGGTATTTTGAAATTTGCTGGAAACGGTCAATGGTACAGGACGGCAGTTGTAATTAAAGCTAAGAACTGTACAGACTTGCTAATCATATTAACGAAATGAAAGTTAGTGGGTTTATCGGTATCGGTAGGATCTGAATTTTGTTTCACCGACTGGTGAGAACTCATCACCGCAGGAAGCCAACTTGATAAATCCGATGAAGTGGGTCCTCCGACAACTTCAACTCTTCAGATGCCAATAAAATTTTTGTATTTTCTTGTTTCATAGGCAGTGACAAAAAAGCAAGCGGGTATTTTGGCTAATTTGAGCGACCGCACTTGTTTACTGATCGGTGATTTTGCCAAAAGATATTTTGTTCCTGGGAGCCTGACGTTTGTGCACACTATTCCCACAACTCTCGATCTTTGTTTGAGTTGGACAACACGTGTTGATTTCAAAATTTGCTAATGACTGTTACGTAACCGAAGATATTATCAGATCTTTCGATACTGGAGCGCACGCTGCAATCATGCAAATGGGCATAAGTAAGGTGAGATGCTTGATACGAAAAAATACGAAATCGCACTGAAATCAATTGTAAAAGGAACATTCGAAATCAAAGAAGAACTGTTTTTTCAAATAAAGGGTAAACAGATACTGAAAAATTTTTCCTTTATCCTAAATATTTGAACCGTTAGATTCGAGTAGGATGCTATTTTTGACTCACCGTGAATATCTGCCAACAAATCAGCTCATCTTTGGCACGATCTTTTTCGATCCTAATTGGTTGGATTCGATTTTGTAGCAAACGAAATGGCATTTGCTGATGCTGTTGACGAACATTGTCCTAACTCATACTTATAAGTTTTCGCAGATCTACCCATGCATAAAGTAACTGATCCTTTCTTGTACCTTAATTATTCATGTAACCATAGTAACGCTGTGGTCACGTGACTTTTCGTTAGGCCCAAAAATATATACTTTGTATATATTGTCTTTCGAATGAATTTGTTTGTTATGTCCCACCAGCAATTCTTGTACCAGAAGCATTTAACCATTTTTGAATTACAGTATTTTTTACTACAACGACCACATACACATTTTTATGCAAGCTCTAACATACTGTATATTTTAATAATGTTTATTCTAAATATATCTCTGGAAAACCTTTCCCTGAAGTAAGGTTTTGTAATGGCACGTCCACTACGGATGTTGATAGTGGCACATGGTTACTGCAGTTTGATCACTAGAGATGAGCAGCACATGGTTGAAGACAGGTTTCAATAAGGCAACTTGATTAAATAGGGAATTTTAATAGGGGAAAGGGAACAAGACAACAACACAATGGATTACATAGTTGACCGAGTAACCGAATAATGAATTATAACAGTAGCTTATATAACAAAATAATATGTGTCTAGTAATAGCGAGCGATAAGCGGTGACCTTTTGATAATATGCAGGGCTGGTAGAAGCCAGGAAGTTGCTAATGTATATGACTAGTAGAGGTGCCGAGGAGATTAAAAACGCTATCCTGGTAAAAGCGGCTTCTCCTTTGATCTAATTGATCCGCGCGCATCTCTCTTCTATTGATGTAGCTCCGTTGTCTTCTCCCAATGAATCAATTCCTTTCAATTAACTTCTTGAACGGGTGACACTCATGTACTTAACGAATTGACTAATACGTGACAAATAATAATAATAACAAACAGGGCTCATAGATATCACTTGTATCATATTATGTAACATACAACTTAAAATACTGTCACAAAAGTAGCTCACGTCACAATATGGTACCATTGTAACCTCAATCACTAGCTCTTTTCCGCGTTCCGCCGCGCCATGAAGGGCGTACATCATAACCAAAAATAGAGTCCAAGTCTTCATAGTCCAAGTCACTGACAATGAGACGCACCTTCAGTCGCGTTGAAAAAATAAAAGACGCCCTCTAATGAGAGACGCGTATCTCATTAGAGGATTTCTACAACAAGCAATTGATCGCGAAAATGCATTTCTGTGGCTTACAACTGACGGATCACAAGATTCTGAAATTGCATGTTTAAAAGCGGGGCAACCTTGTGAAGCAGAAAGTTAAATGAAAGAATGAAAACTTTACACAATGATGTATTCGAAGAAGCTTATTCGAAGTTGACGAAGATTCTAAACAAAATATTATGAATGAAGCTGTAGACGAGATTGAATCAGATGAAGAGATTGAATTTAATATACAATACTTTAAGCATGTGAAAATTTTCATTTATACCGTAGATTTGGTGTTGAAAACTACAAGAATGTTTCTATTATATGCAATGAAATAATGAAAGACGCCCTCTAATGAGAGACGCACCTTCAGTCGCATTGAAAAAATAAGAGATGCGTCTCTTATTAGAATAAATACGGTAATTAAAAATCAAGAGCACATTGATGTAAACAAACAAGACCTTTTATCACTAGAAACCTATTAAAACTTATATATTTATGTCTCAAAAATATTTTATCAGGCAGTCTATGTTCTGAAGAGTGTTCCATTTGCTGGATTCACGTGATCCAAGGCTAGCATGTGTATGAGCAAATAATGGGATCTTCTCCTATTCAATTTCACTTTATTTTATGCTTATTTGCTTTTTATTCGTTTTTATGTTTGTCTTCCTAAAGTTGTGTTCCTATAAATGAAATTGCGCATACAACTCTTACCAAATACGTAAAGATTAAACTTTCAATTGTTGAACAAGTTTCTTCTAATTTAATTCATTTCAATGGAACCTAAGTTGCGAATAGGATTTGAATTTGACTCGACAAATTGCTTGCAGAGTTACAAAACGTTTGAAAAGTGCAACGATTTTTCGTCGCAAAGTATTGCGTATTGGCTGAATTTGATTTCGAATGGCCGCTTGGAAATCAAAGTTTATTCAGCTGTGTTCGACCTTGATAATTCGGCTGTGGCTGATTTGAAGAATTTAGATTTACAGAGCGATTTGCAAAGTGGCAGAATCGATGTCGCTCCTTCAATAACAGCCATTTACCCCGAGGATGACATTAGAAATTTAACTCTGATACCAACCGTCCATTCGCCTTATTACAAGTTTTACGCAAAGCTGCCGATTGACATTGAAAGTGGCAGCCATTTTTTGCTTTCTCCATTCGAGCCGACACTTTGGATAGCAATAGTTTGTTTTTCTTGCATTGCAGCATTCTTGCTGATTTTATTGCACGGCCTTCAAAGTTTTCCTCATTATCCAACAATAAAAAGAATATTTATCACCTTTTACGTGATTGCTTCATTTATTCTGTGCGTCTACAGTTCTCATTTACGAGCACTTTTAACAATATCCAGCGACAATATCCCGTTTACCAACATGAAAGATTTGATCGAAAAAATTAGCAGGCGACAGTTGAAACTGATTTTGGAGAGTAATGAAACATATCGTTACATTTATCTGATGACCAATAGAAAAAAATCGCAAGACATGATCTTGTTGCATAATGCTCTACATAAAACCGGATCGTTGATATTTGATCCGACGACAGCATCGATTTGCGAAACGATATCGAAATCTTTCGACACAATTTATCTAGGCTACGATTCTTTGGTGCAATTAGAATGTCGGGACTACTGCTTCTGGAGTTACACAATCACCGATTTCATGCTACTTCCGACAGGAATGTTGATGTCTCGATATTCAAAGTTTGTCGAAGAAGCTCAGATATTTGCCAATGCAATCGACAACTATCAATCTAACACAATAAGAATAAAAAAGAGAAATCCACATTGCGACGTAAAATCTTCACCCAATTTACAACTCATCGGAATGAAGACATTGCAACTTGTTTTTTACTATTATTTTTCAGCTCTTTTGCTAGGTTCGCTTGTTTTCCTTTTCGAAGTTACATGTGATTACATTAAGGGAAGAAAGAAATCGAAATATGATTTGAGAACAGTGCACTAGATGTATTTTAACAAATTCAAATTAAAAAGTGGGATTTATTTAAAAATAACTTACTATAAATTAAAACCAAATGTATGTTTGCATATTGTTTTTTCCTGTTATTTTGGTTATCGGTTACCGTATTTTCTCATGAATAACCCTCGTCAGAAATAACCCCCCCCCCTCAAAAATCCCCCTCTCCTGTTTTGGCGCCTTTTGCGCCGCAAACTAGAAAATGCTATTTTTCTTCTATTTTTCAAAAAAAGGATGTTTGAATGAGGCATTGGTAATGATTTCAGCTGAATTCTTTTAGAAAATGGTGATTTACAAAGCAAAACCAGGAGAAAAATGCATTGAAAAATGCTTGTTGTTCGAAAATTTTTAGCTAATTACTGTAGTCATTAATTATTGATGTATAAAGACTTCAAAGTAGTTGAAATAGAACAATCCCCCCTCAAAAATAAACCTCCGCCTCGAAAATACTCCCATGATCAGTCCCTTCGAAATAAAATAACCCCCGGGGTTATTTTCGAACATTTAAGTGAAGATTTTTCTAAAGTGCTCGCCATTTTGGCAGGAAATAAACATGCTTAACGATACTGGTACAGTACGAGTGATACTAACAAAGAGTTAGCTAATGTATTAATGCTGGTTTTTAAGCCGATTTCGAATTTAAGCTGACCTAGAATATGAAGCCTCTACCAAATCTCATCCGTGAAATTACACGTCTTATTTTTTAACTAAATATATATATATATCCATGGATATATCCAAGGGGAAAGTGAAATTTTAATTGAAATTGAAATAATTAGCCCATTTTTTTCCTGTCGTCTTAGTTTAATTTAAGATTTGCCAACGAGCCTGTATTCAAAAATGTAATAAGCTTTGTCCAAAGAATAAGAGATACCAGATTTAATAAAAATTTCATGTCAAGATCTATAAACTTTGGCGAAATTGTATGTTGTTGACTATTCCAGGTTGTATCTTTGTTTTTTGCTTCGAAAAGTCGATTTTTATCAAATATTAGTGGCATATTATGATGATTTAGAGGACCTTTAACGATGCTACATATCCATTAATCCATTGAAATTACCTTGAATTTATATTTAATTCAAATAAGTGCTCACTAATGAAAAATTCTGTTCATTCACATAGTTTCCCTGGTTGATCATTCTGATCCTCGATTTTTCACATATGCAACAATTAAAAGTTTCTTCAACAAACCATATACGACAAGCGTAGAAATGGTATTGAACGAATTATGCCGCATATAGGCTTCTCTTATAACGGTAGAGTGTTATCATAGTTAAAATGAACAAAACCAGCATTATTTGTTGTTGTATTGCATATCTCGGTTATATTTTCTGAGGAAATCAAGGATCCAGCCGTCCCACTGACAGCCTCTTGCAACAACTTCACTTCTTCTGATTTTTCACCATCGCTCGTGAGTAAATCGCGGTGCCAAGGATCCGGATGCTGCAGGATTAATTTCAAGGTTTGAGATTTAATTCTGTCGGCTAAATCTTTTAAATCTTTGAAGGGCCTGTTGTCGTTGGGTGTGTTCAAAAGAGCTTTCAAATTTAATGCATACAAGCAAAAACGAACGTTTCCGCTATGCAAATGAGGGAAAATACGCTCGATATCGTTCGATAGTGCGGCAGATCTTGTACTTTGCTACAAGTGAAAACAAATTTCACAGAAATCGTTAACAGTGCAACAATTGCGAGTGTAGCCCACAATAATGACTCGAACGGGAAAACAAAAAGTGCTTCATTTTCGATGATGTTTGGTAAAAATTACTCATCATTGGTGTTAATGTGGATACGACTGTAAAATTAAAAATATACGATGCAGTTGGGATAAATTCCCATGGAACAGCATCAATTTTCCCAGTCACCAAATCGTTCCATAATGTTGAGTTCCATTGATCCACATCAGCCGTCGTATCGTAAAGAACGATTTCGATGCGTCCATTTGATATCAAATTGAAAAAATGAAAAATTCCTTGAGTGACAATGTCTTTGCAATTCTCTAACGACTTCCACTTTTGACAATTAAGAAAATCGCTTTCTTGTATTCCAATTTTCTGAGCCTCTTCTGCGAGCCGAGACATTGCGATTGTGCATGGAACTTTCCATTTAGCCTTTATTTATTGAATATAACTTATTTGTTTGGAAACTATGTCATGATGGATAAATTGAAACAAGATTAATTTCATTATTAGAGAACAAACACATGTAATATTTTAAATTGTAAATAGCACAAACTTGCAAATGAACAGTCTTCAAAAAATATCAGCCATATCAATGTTAACTTTGAAATAAGCTAAAAGTTTAAATAACGTTACCATACTTTAATGCACATTATTACTGAAAGCCACTGGCACTTGTGAGGGCAATAATATAATAAATTATTACACCCCAGTTTCAAGCAAGAGCAAGTGAAACATTACGAGAAACGTTCAGTTAGCGATTGAAGTGTTGAATCATGATGATTCAATGCAAGCACAGATCATGAGATGATGAGTCGTAGGAAGTTGTATAAAAACAAAGGGATGAAATCATAAGTTGCATCAGCCTCCGTCATTTTAATGCACATTATTACTGAAAGCCACTGGCACTTGTCAGGACAATAATATAATAAATTATTACATCCTTTATTGGATTTTTATTGGATTTTTTTTATTGGATGTGTTATTTGTTACAGCAATACAGCTATTCAAGTAAGTGTAGAAGAACTGTATAAAGCATAAAAAATTTTTATAAAAATCACAAAACTAAAAATAATAGCAATAATAGCAAAACATTAACAATTGCAAAATAAATTGAAAAATTATATTCAAATAAGAACTGAAATTTGTTCAAGAAGGATGATATCGATTGACCACATATCGAAATTTCCTTCTATCAATCTCCATAATATTCAATATATATAACTTGCAACAGAATATATTTTCATAGAAATTTTTTTCGCCTTAAGTCATCCATTAACATTGTTGTTCTAGCTTGGTGACTGTCGTCCCAATATTTCGCTAGAATATATTGGTCAAAATCTATGAGAGTGCTATTTTACTTTTATTTTCGCGATAAGTTTTATTGTACTTCTAAGTGAACTTATGATAATTTAGAATATTTTTCGAATAAATATTATTTGCGAAGCATGCAGTACATCCGGCCCGGATTCGTATAACGTTCTAAATTCAGAATCGGGATGCGCCCCACAGTGTTCATACACTTGACGAAGTGATGACCAGGTACAAGGAAGGCGCCAAAATTTGAATTTTCAAAAACTCTTTGTACACTCAGTTTGTACATGATGATGCTTATGTTGATCAAAGTATGTTGATTGATAGCGATTATGTTGATTTAAGTACGAACACTTTGCGTAAAATTACTACCGTATTTATTCTAATGAGCGACGCACCTTCAGTAGCATTGAAAAAATAAGAGACGCGTCTCTTATTAGAATAAATACGGTATTCGTGTTGTAATATTGTTTTAATCTTTACTAAACTTACCAGTCGATTTCTGCTACAGTCTTGTGCTTAATTGAACTGAATGGAACAATTTCTCCAGGAACTAAACCGCTTCGTTCCATTTCAACGTGACATTCTACAGTTCCTCTATCGAAGCACAAAATATTTATCTTTTTTGATTGATTACTGTCTATCGGTTTCGATGCGACTGGTATTAGATTTAAGTCGAACTCGACGAAGTACCGTAAAAGGCACCACGCATGCGTAATTAGATTGCCACGGCTTGTCGATTACAGCCTATTTCAATATTGGAATTAAGGACAGAATTAAAACAAATACGATTCGCAAAATTGCTCGAAACGAGATCAAAATGGTGAATACTTTGCTTACTTTGCAGTAGTAACGGATATATATGTATCGGCTTTCGTAGCTTGTTGGGCAACTCTGAGGTAAAGCGAATGAAAATGGGTATTCATACTTTCTCCGCTTCCATCACCGGATATTCTTTATTATCATCAGCTGATTTACCCCACAGTATTTTAGTTGAGCTAAGATAGATTTCGTCCGAGCCGCAAAAGTACGATCTCTTGCCGAAGAAGCTTCTAAATTCAAAATGAACTCGATCATCAATAATCAACCACAAATTTTTCATTTCCATTTTTTCCTCTAAACCGACGAATACCGCGCCAGAAATTTGTTCACCTTCAACGTAAACGTCGCCATCGTTTAACGTAATAGAAAAACTGTTCAACTTTCCAGGAAAAGATTCTTGAAAGCCGAGGCACTGAAATAAATGTAGAAAATTCGAATACGAAAGCAGATCAAACTTACGACATCTTTCGCAAAAGCAAACAATTTTTAGCTTACACATGCCATTTCCTGTCAGTTAATTTAAGTAATTTCGAGGAAAAAATAGTAAATTGAAATAGGAATTAAAAAAAACAAACAAACTGAAAGAGCTCTAGTACCGACCGACCATTCGCCCAGATAGAAACAATAAATTGAATAAACACTTTACAATCAAAATAAAGACCGTTTAAAATTGAAATAAGATTTTTGTACCATGTGTACCATAATCAGTGGAAAATGACTTGATTCTTAGCTGGTGTGTCGTAAGCTCTTGATATGGATGATTTTTTTCTGAATTTTGGATGCATAATCGAAGAGTATAAATGTCCCCTTGTCTGAACTTGCAGATCAGGCAAGGGCGGAGTCCACAGCCCGAGTTAAACTCCATTCGCTATTGTTAACTCGAAAAGATTACAGTAAGATTGATTTGTTTATACGGCGGAAAACCCGCTTTTGAACAACTTACACTGTACAAAATGGTCCACTTTGTCTGCTAGCAACGTCTAAAACACAAGGTGGACCATGTTGTAAAGTGTTAGTGATTCAAATTTTAGTATTACTCTGTACGTGTACGTGTATGTGTACATCATTCTTACTGTGAACTTTTTTAGTTTACAATTGTGAATGGACTATAGGAAAAAAGAGTCGCTGAAAGCAAGCGAACGAGTCGTCAAAATGAATCGCTGATTTGGCTCATTCGAAAAGCAAATTGGCATCAAAATTGCTTGGAAACCGAGTTTACACAACTTTTCCCCCAAAAACGTGCAAATATTCTCTAAAATCGGTCCTGATTTTACTCACAACGTATCATGCAATTCTTTTATCAAGCCATTTTTAATCGTAACACTGGTTATAGGTTCTTGTGAAGGCAAAGCTGTTGGTAGTTGCCACGATTTGCTTCGCTGTGTGGATGTCGATTTTTATCGGGCTGGTTATTTTGGTTGTTGTTGGTAACTGTAAATATTGCGCTCGGCATTACAAAAATAAAGGCAGAAAATCCAACGCCGTATCATACCAGCTAATCAAGAATCGCTGCAAGCAAATCAAAAAATCGCTCCGAATAAGGACGCATCGCCGCAACAATCTGCAAACTTTCGAAAACAAAGCTGCAACTGTATTTTTAACTTGTTTGACTTGTTTTTGATTTATTTATTCTGAAGATAAATAAACGAATCATGTGATCGGAATAAGTCCAGTGACGTCACTGTCTAGACATACATAATGAAGATATCATCATTTTTATGTCATCAACTTTTTGATTTCTTGTAGCGAAACACATTTTTGCTCGTTATCATTGAAATTAACATTATAAATGTCGTTTTACTTTGATATTCAAAACAGAAACAAACGAAAAACGGCGCCCAAACGAAAAATAGAACAATAACCACAAATCATCGCCTAAAGATTAAACGTAAAACAAATTTAATGTCTGCTTGTTCAATAACTTCGGCCGAACAGCGTATAAAACTGGGCCTCTTTTCCGCAAGTCGGATAGCAGCATTTTTGGCCTTTCTTTAATTCGGCCGGTTGAACGAATGGTATGCAAAGACTTTTCGCACCCATCGCCGGCGCTCCGCTATCTGTGACGTCTTCCCTAAGAACGAAGCGGCGTCTATAGTTCCACAGTTACTATAGTTGCACTGTCTATAGTTGTGTACAAACCATAGTTGCACAGTCCTCCGTTGTATTAGGTACAACTGTTGGCCATAGTTGTATGGAAATTATAATTGCACTCAGACTACAGTTGTGGACTATAGGTCTCACTTGGCACTGTCTTTTTTAATTTTATCTTCGCACTCGGGTTGTCCGCAAAACGGAGCCATAATGAAACATTTTTGATCCAATTTATTAACGAATTCGTCCCATTTGTCCGTCACTATTAAATGATCCAACTGAGCCTGTTTTGCGCTAAAAACGTACACGAAACTTGTCCTAATTTTGAGCGAAGTGTGTCGAAAAATGAAACACAAGTTTGTTTTTTTCGTACGTATGAAACAAAGAGTCGTGAATCGCATCCAACAATTTGTGAACGGACGCGACGAATTCGTCGGCGGTGACGGTAATCTTTTCGCCGGTGTCTCGTCGAACGAGAACGAATTGCTTTTGCGCTAACTCGCGCGGGCCCAATTCCACTCGAATGGGGACACCCTAAATCAAAAAATGCTCGCAAAGGTGTAAAAAACGGTTTCCCAATAAAAAAAACAAAAATTAGAATTCACTGGCTGCTTACTTATCAATTCAACTAAAGACACAAGCTAGTCAACTATAGACAAATAAAAAGTGAACTATAGACCGCTGTCTTGTCAACTACAGGCGCTGATTAACCAACAGGCGTGTAAGAAAATTTGTTTTTCCAACTCACTTTCAATTCCCAATGATTATATTTCCATCCTGGCGAATAATTTTCGCGTAAATCCGCATCCGATCTTAATCCGGCGTCCTTCAATTGTTTACTAAATTCCGAGCAGGCGTTCAGCAGGTTTTTCTCGTCATCGGCCGAAGTATTTGCAGTAATACCGCAGGGTATGATAATAACCTGAGAATCGAAAAAATACCCATACAATGAAGAAAGCAAACAGAAAACGCGACGTAACATCGGAACTTACCTGAACTTTGGCGACTCTTGGTGGCAAAACTAATCCACGATTATCGCCGTGGACCATGGAGAAGACACCCAGGGATCTTGTGGTCAATCCCCAACTGTTCTGGAAGGCGTATGTTTTTTGTTTCGTTTCCGGATCTTCGTAAACGATTTCGAACATTTTGCTAAAATTTTGTCCCAAATGATGACTCGTAGCCGCCTGTAATGAGGAAAAACTGAATTTAACTCGAAAAAAACTAAAATAGTGTCGTCTCCGACAGAAAAACGAGATGAAAAGTGAATTCGCACTTGAATGCCTCGTCCATTGCCCGGGATGTAAACCTCGATGGTTGTCGTGAAATCGGCGCCGGCGAATTTCTCTTTTTCAGTTTTGCGCCCTTTGATCACCGGCACGGCCAATAAATGTTCGTAGACTTGCGCGTAATAGTCCAAAATCGTGTGCACATGAAAACCAAATCACGAACTATAGTTGCCGTTGATCTATAGTCGTTGATGAACTATAGTTACAAGCCGACATACTTCTTGAACCGCATCGTCCTTATTTGCATAAGCCGTGTGACCTTCTTGCCATAGGAATTCTCTCGTTCTCAGAAATGGCGTCGGATGTTTGAATTCCCAACGCTAAACACAGCAAAAATACTGTTATAAGGGATCAAAAAGCGAAACGCAATACAGTTTGATGCCTTACCACAACGTTGCACCATTGATTGATTTTTATCGGCAAATCTCGATGGGACTGGACCCACTTGGCGAAACTTGGATACATGACAGTCTCGCTTGTCGGACGCACGGCGATGGGTTCGGCCATGTCCGAATTACCGGACTTAGTTACCCAAGCTACCTGCAATAGTTGAACTATAATTCCTCATCAACTACAGCGCCTTATCAACTATATTCACTCGTTAACTATAGTTTCTCATGAACTACGGTCACCGTATAACTCACTTCCGGAGCAAAATCGGCAATGTGAGTCTTCTCTTTTTCCAACGCCGCTTTGCTGACGAACATCGGGAAATAGCAATTCGAAACGCCAAGCTGCTTGATTTTCGTGTCGAAAAAATGCTGGATTTCTTCCCAAACGGCGTACGCCCACGGTCTGATGACGTAACAGCCGCTGACGTCATAGTATTCGATCATTTCGGCTTTGGTGATTATTTGGCAATACCAATCGCTGAAGTTGTCCTCTTTTTTCACTTCCAAGCCCAATCTGCGAAAGAGACGAAAATTTGCCCTTATCAGCTAAAATAAAACAAAATTTCTCACTGGCTAACCTCGTTTGTTTCTTTTGATCGGGTTTTTCGGCTTTCTGCTGTTTGGAAACGCTTTGGTCGACTTTAGGCGATTTTTCTTTGGATTTTTTGCTTTTTTCAGCGCCGTCCGCCGGTTTTTTCTGATCGTCGCCCGCTGGTTTCTTTTTTTCATCGGTTTTTTTCTTATCACCTTCGGTGTTTTGTTTATCATTTTCGGCTTTCTGCTTATCACCACCTTCGGATTTTTTCTTATCCTTGCCTTTTTTCTTATCACCGTCGGCTTTGACGTTGGCCGGCGGTTCGACAGTGCCGTTTTCTTGATTTTTGTCCATTTTTTTCTGAAACGTAAAATTGCCACAAATGTTAAAAAAACTGAAGTAAAATGAACCGCAAAACGTTTCAGGCGAGGAACTGTCGCGTTTCGAAAGTGTCGCAATCGCGAAACGACTGTTAACGATAGCCGACTGCACCGTTAAATATAGTCTCTGCTCAACTATACTCGCTCATCAACTATAGTCGCAAATAATTTTTTCAAGAAACGCAAAAAGACAAGGAATCTTCGAAAACAAACTAAAATGAACTGTAAAACGTCTCATGAAGGAACTGTCGCGTTCCCAACGTGGCAAAAACGCGAAACGTCTATGAACGCCGATGACACGAATCGACGACACAGGAAACAACTGGCTCGAACGCGAAACTAGTTTCTCGACGTTCGAAATAGGTTCATTTATTGAATCGCAGACGTTACGAAATGTAAACAAAGAAAGGAAGCCAAAAATAAAACGATTTTAATAGAATCGGAAGCAAAAATGAATGCGAAGAGTGCTCAAAAGTGTTTCGTAACAAAAAAGGAACAAAAAGTTGACGTAAAAACAAACAAAGGTAAAAAACAAAATCGCGAAACAAAAACAAATAATTTTTCATAATTTTTTGTTCTTTTTTCCACCTACCTGGTTCTTTTCCGGCGCCGCCTGAGCATCACCCTTGCCTGGTTTCTTCATGGCGGTCGGCATTTCTTTCGTATGTCCGTCGGGTATATCGATCAAAACCAACGGTTTGCAACTAAAAATCGGTCGGCATTTTATCTCAAACGGTCAAAAACAACGTTCACAACGTGCGGCAATAGTTCAATAGTAACTACAGATGACTTGCGACTGTAGTTCAAAAAATGATTTACGTTTTTGCATCGTAAGCTTCGTCGCAAATGTAAAATCCTTTCCTTTGCAATTGAATAATATCGCCTTTTTTCACTTTCGTCAATTCGGGCTCGCCCACCATCGAAAAACAATGCTAAAGTAACAAGAATCAAGAAATAGCTCGGAAATCGTTTCGGAAAACTAAAAACGTGTCTACTTTCGAATCTTTATTGATGTATTGCTTGAAATCTTCGTCCTTGCCCAGCACGCCTTTAGAAATGATGTGATCGTAATGAATGGCGTTGACGAGGATCGGCGGCGCCGAGGCGACATCGGCCAACCACGTTAATTTGATTGTTTTTTTAAAATCCTGAAACAATTAATTGAACTACAGTCACGTAAAACTATAGTTGTTTCGGAACTGTAGTCCTCAAGAACTACAATCGCTCATGAACTTAGTCCTCCGTGAACTATAGTCCCTGTTGAACTACGGTCCTTCGGCGGCAAGTACCTTATTTTCGAAATCGGCGATAGCATCGACGTGTTTTACTAATCCGCTTTGATCGTCTGTAACGATTTTATCGATTTTAATATTTCCCCAATTGATTAACGTGACCGAGTCGCCTTCTTTCAACGTTTTTGCGTCTTCTTGTTCTATTTGTATTTTTTGTCCGTACCAAACGACTTTATCGCCGATATCTGTATTCTTCGGATGTTTTGCGGTCGGTTTTCCTTCTTCAACAACGCCCGGCACAGTGACGGTCACTAGGTTCTCTTGGGTCAACGCCGTGTACCTCGGAGCCACTGGATCGATGACCTATCGACGAAAAAAATGACCGAATGGGATAAGATAAAACAACGTTTTCGTCTCGAACCTTTTTGTTGAAGGCCCAAATCTTATTCCAATCCATCATCACGACGGATCTCGACGATCCTTGAGCGACGATAAACTGCTTCAATCCTTCGACAGTAAGACCTCGGCGCATGATCCCTCGGACGGTTGGGAATCTTGGATCATCCCTAACGAGACAATTTCACGTACCAATTGAAACAGTTCCAGGTACCATATGAAACACTTTCAGGTACCAAATGAGACAAATTCAGGTACCCAATGAGATAATTTCAGGTACCAAATGAGATAATTTCTGGGACCAAATGGGACAATCTCAGGTACCAAATGGCACAAAATCCAAATACTTTTCTCAACATTTTCTTACCATCCTTCCACTAAGTTCTCGTCGACGAACCATGTTAATTTCCGTTTGCTCATTACCGTATTCATTAAATTCAATCGACTATAGTCCCAAATGTACGGTTTTCGTAAGCCGAGTGCGTCTGCAAATCGTCGTCGTCGTCAAAAACGGTCGGAACGTTGCATGAGCTGACAGAAATTTGTTTACCTAAGATGAAATAGTACTGTTCGTCTCGATCGTGGTACTCGGTAGTTCTCAATGCGTGCGTGACTCCTTCGATGCTGTCGACGATCGGACAAGCGAAATCGTAAGTTGGATAAACCCTAGAACCAAAAATGACTACAGTTTACGAAACTATAGTTTTCTATAGTATAACTAAATTTCGTATCAGCAACTATAATTCAAAGGCGTCTATAGTTCAAGAGCAACTATAGTTACTTGTATTTCTCCCCGGTTCGCAGATGAGGTTCGTTTTTGCAACGATAAATCGTCGGATCTCGCATGCAACCGTTATCCAGATTCATATCTATTTTCATCCTCACGCAGCAAGTCTGACCCAGTTGAGTGCCGGATTTCATTTCGTTCCAAAGTCGAACGTTTTCTTTGACATCTAAAACAAGAATCGCGTCGTCTACAGATATGTTCCGAGCAAATATTCGTTTCGTTTACCATTATTCCTGTTTTTCGAATCTTTTCGCTGTTCGCGTTCCTGTTTCATCAAATCCGGATTCGTATCGTCCACGTAGGCCTTTCCATCGTTCAACAGTTGTTCGCAATATTTAATCAATACGTCGAAATGGTCCGAGGTATGCGTCCATAGATCTGGTTTAATTTCTAAAATTTTCAAATCTTCCAAAATGACCTGCAACGAAACAAAAACCGACATAGTTCGGTGCACAAGTCGACTGAAAATTTGTTGTTTTTTTCTTTATACTCGTTCGAATTCAGCATTTTCTTTCGCGGGATTCGTATCATCGAAGCGCATGATTAATTTGCCTTGGAAAGCTTGCTGATAGTACTGGTTCAGTAAGGCGGCTTTGGCGTGACCGATATGCATGAAACTAAAAATTGGTCATAGTCAGTGAGGTATCCGGAGCTGGGACAATGAGAAACGATCAACTATAGTCAGTGAAAAATCATCAACTATAGACAGTCAACTATAGACGAATCATCAACTGTATAGACAGTGAACAATCGTCAACTATAGACAATGGACAACCTATAACCATAGACAAATTACCCGCTCGCTTCCGGAGGGAACCTGACTACGACCTTGCCCATTTCGGCGCCAGGCAAATCGACGTATTTTCCTTCGTCTTTTTGCTAAAAAATTACTAGCTGTTCGAACGAACTAGGAAAATTCAAGAAACGAACGAACTTTCGACGATTTTTCCGGCGAACCCTTATCGTTTTCGACTTCGTCTTTCTTCTGTTTTTGTTTTCGTTCGTTTTCAGCTTTTTCTTTCATTTCGGCTTGCTTGGCTAATTTCTCGCGTTTCATCGCTTGTTGTTTGGCAAAATCGTTGATGAACTTTTTGAAAAATAAAACGACGTTCGGATACGATTGTAACTTCTCTTCGTTGAAATTTTCTGTAAAAAAACAGCTTTTAGACACCTCGAAAACAAAAAACGTGCACCGGCTAAGCGAAAAACGAGCAAAATTCATGAAAATAAACATTTTATGGCTTTAAGACAGATAGAAACAAAAAATGTGCACTTGCTAAGCTTGAAATGAGCAAAAATACGAACCTTGTAGCGCCGCCCAAACGACGGCGTCGGCGATCGACTGTTTCTCGCCGATGAGAAATTTCTGCGGGCAAACGTTCAAGTGCGATTCTAACAAAGCCAACGCCGCGGATTTTTCTTCTTCGGATGACGAGGCGCTCAAAGGACCATCGGCCAGTGATAACCACGAATCAATCTTAAAAAAACAAAATAAATGACCTGTCCAAACGTGAAACGAGCAAAAAACGGTAAATTACTTCTGCTCTTTCCATTTTTAAGGCTAATTAACAGTTATTGCTTTTATAGTCCAAGAAAAACAAGCCGGAAGAACAAAGTTGACGCAATCGCCCGAAAATTGCCGTGGCAAGCAAGAAATATGTATTCGTTTTCAAGTTTGAACACCAAAAAACGCAAAACTCATATGTTGCAGCATTTTTCGACACTCAAGCAAGTTTTGTGTTCTGTTGAAGTGAATTACAAGCAAAACGAAGATTTTTTTGCTTTTGAATTTAGTGAACAATGATTTAATAGAATTCAATTATAAATTATAGAAACAAAATCGTTAGAAGACGCGAAAGAATTTTCAACTGTCCGCAACACGCAAGTCAGCAATTGTAGTGATTTCTGTCGATTCCACTTGCAACGAAGTCGTTGCTTCTTGCACTTCATCTATAACTCGCAATTCAGCAATCGAAGTCGTTTGCGAGTCATCATTAGCTGTTTTTCGTGTTGATTCCGATTCCATCACCGATGTCGCTTGCAAGTCAGCGCCGATGTGCAACGGTTCTATCGTCGTACTGTCAGCAGTTGCAGTTGCAGCGTCGCTTGTAGAATATTGACTAGCTGAAATTAACGATTGAGTTGCAGTGTTGATAACATCCGATTCACTTGTAGAAGATTGACTGGCTAAATCAAACTGATTTTTGAATGTAATTATGACAGCGATTTGAAGACTATCTTGACTTACTCGTGATGTTAGTTAGTGATTTCCGAGTAATTTTTTCGCTGCATTCAACGATATTTTCGGGCTGATCGCACAATTCAGTTGCAGGATTGAAGTATAACTTCGCATCGCAATCTAATTCGTATGCCACGTTAGCGACGCAAATGTAATAATGGCGGCTGCAATTTTCGTTCGGATTTGCAAAGATATCGTCCACTTTGTTGGTGCAATCGAAATAGTAATCTAAGCAAGAAAATCATCAGGATAACTTCTGCAACCGAAAATCCGACTTCTATGACTTTGCAACTTCAAAAACGAGACAGCACCCGTAAATTTTGTTTTACCTTCTTCCAAATAATTCTTTTTCAGTTGCGAGCCAGTCACACAGTCGTCGACTTTCTCGAACTTTTCGCACCAATTGTGATGTCTGTCGAAATAGAATCCGCGCTGGCAATGGTTGATGATCGTGTTGCCGATGCTGCAAGTGAAGAAGGTATTGGAGCAATTCGGTATATCGGCGCTTTCATCGGCGTAATTTCCCTCTGATTTCTTCGTGCAATCAAAATTCGTGTTGTCTAAAAGCGAAATCGAGGTAGATTTGCGTTTCGCAAGTCAAACAGCGTTGGAATATCATCGTACTGTAGTCGATTGCAATTGCTGGACCATAGATGACCTTCGGATATCCCCCAGTCCGATTGACTTTCGAACACACTGGCACGTTATACCATGAATCGCATATGCCGAGTTCGGGATCGAAAAACTGCTGGCTGGGACACGGCTGTCTATAGCCGATGAGCTCGTGGCAATGGTAGAACCAATGGTCGCATTCACTGGCCGGATTTGCAACTAGGCCGTGTTCAATCGTGCAGTTGATCACTGCGAAAAACAAAAAAATTGACTGGCTAATCAATCGAAAGTGCTCACAATTACCAACTTGGAAGTCCGATAGGATTTCCACTGGTTAATCCGATTTGACAAATCGCCAATGACAGCGCGATAAAACTTGAAAATCGGCAGATTGCAGACATTTTGCAAAAAAACAACAACAGAGACTCGACAGTTTGAACGCCTTTTAAAGAGAAAGAAGCGTCCAAAATGGAAAAGAGCTGGATATGTTGCACGAGCGAGCGCAAAACTTGTTTTATTTTGACTTGCTATCAATGAAATCACGTGACTTCATTGAACATGAAGAAATTTCATATTTGGCGCTAATTCTGATCCGCTTTTACTATGTTTATCGCAATTTATCATCAGTCTTATATGCAAATCTGAAGTTCCCTTTACTGAAAATTGCCGTTTCATTCATATTTTTTATTGTGCTGAAAGTAAATTTGAATATGGCGGCAACATAAATATTGAAATAAAATTTATAGTTACCTTAGTGGAATAAGTAATTAAAATTAAAAAATAAAAAGTACAATTGAATTAAGTTGTAAGAATGTATTCAGGTGACAAATTGTGCCGTTTAAGTTAGCGGTACATTACATTTCTTGAACTTTGCAACAGAATAGCCATTTCAAATTGTAATTGTCGCCTTTATTCAAAATGTTTATAATGTTCCTTTCGCAAGCCTTGTTCAGATAATGATTTTTAAGTACTGTCCACTTAAATGTAACTACTCGCTAGAAAATCAATATATGAATATGGTTTGTCAATCTCAAGTATGTGATTACTGTGTTTTATTCCAGACGAAGTTGTGAAATGACTATAGCCAGCTTGAAAAGGATTTCACTTCTAAATTAAACACATTTTCAAATTTGCAGCAAAGTTTTCTAACGAAAAGAAAACCTGTAAAACTTATGTTTTTTTTCCGGGTTATACACAAATCTCGTCCGTTATTGTATAACTTCATCACATTTATGAACCTCGAAATACATTAACCAGTCAACTACGTACAGTTCACGTGGGCGGATTAACAAAGTGTCTTTGATTGTGTTCAACAGAACATGATTTGTTTGTGTTTTTTCAATCCGGAAATCCTTTAAAAAATCCTCGAACTTTCTTACCTTTTTTCGTATGGTTCGAAAAATGTTTCACAATGCATTCAAGTGTCGTGAACATTACAAACAAATTTCGAAACCAGTTTCGGTTCTTTATGTACATGTATCCGTCAAAAATAAGGTCTTCACCTAAATTTCTACTGTCGACCCACCAAACTCGAAACGACCTATCTCGTCGGTTATTATTTATTTTCCAGTGAAGTCGTCCGACGATAAAATAGAAAATACTGTATTTCTTATTTTTACGACTTCACATATGACACCGATTTATTCCCAATCGGCCAAAAACAAATCAACCGTAAGTACGATTTAAAACAAATACATCGTCTGAAAAACTTCAAATCGGTGTCGATTTCGATTTCTATAGAATATCAACAAGATTTTTATGAAGAAATGTAACGTATCGGATTTCGTTGAAAACCAATTCGATTCGTACGGAAAATTCTTATCGAGACATCCGTGGCCGTTCATTATCGCGCCGATTATCGTTACAGCTTTGCTGGCTTTCGGGATATTTCGGATTACGATTAACGACGATTTGAGATTTCTGTACACTCAGCCGGGCTCGCCGTCCATACACGAGTATCACGTACATCAGAATTTTCACAACTATACATCCGATACAATTACCTACGTAAATATTGCGCTGATTGCTGCAAATCGTGGAAACATCTTGCAGCGAAATTACAGCGACATGTTTTTAGCTATTAATTCGTTTATTATGAACAATTTCACGATCGCAGTCGACGGTCGACAGTTGAATTTCGGCGAACATTTTTGCAAACATTTTTCGTATTGTAAAATCAGCAATCAGCCGCTGATTATGTTCACCGATTTGTACTTCAGCGAAAAACTAAGAAATCGGTCGGATTTTAAAGTTACCTATCCCGTGATGCAATTTTACGTGCAAAAAGTCTTTCTACCCGGTAGCCTTTACGGCGTAACGATGGGCGAGAATGGAACCGTAGATTCGGCTATATTGGTCAGCTTGACTTACCATTACAGCAAATTATCGTTTTACAACGATTCGCAGGATCTCAGTGCTACGTCTATACAAAACGCTGTCGAAATCGGTGTGGAACAATTTTTGGATGGTTTCCTGCGAAATTCCGGCTTACAGCATTCCGTCTACAGTATGAACAAGCTAAAAAATGAAATAGCTAAAAATACGTGGAATACGCTGATTTATTTGCCGATGAGCATCGTTTTGCTGATCGTGTTTACGATCGCCACGACTTGCACGACGGACGCTGTAACGAGCAAACCTATCGAAGGTTTGTTCGGAGTTTTTACGAGTCTACTGGCCATTATATCAGCCGGTGGACTGTTGTTTATATTCGGCGTTTCGTACAATAGTACCGTAAGTGTGATGCCATTTTTAACGCTGGCTTTAGCAGTGGACGATACGTATATCATTTTGGCGGCTTGGCATCACACAAATAGAAATCAAAGGTAACGAAGTCAATTTCAAATACAAATAATCTTCACGAGCCAATGACTTACCTGGACTTTTTTGTAAATTTATCTCTTCCAAATGCAAATAATCTTCACTTGCCAATGACTTACTTGTACATTTTTCTAAATAATAGCTAATGACTTACCCATACGTTTTCATTTACAAACAAATATTTTGTTTTCAGCACTGAACAGAGGCTCGGCACGACGCTAAGGGAATCCGGCGCCGCCATTACAGTAACCGCTTTAACCGACGTATTTTCGTTCGCCATCGGCGCCTGCTCATCAACACCCGCTATTTCGGCATTTTGCCAATTCACAGCCGCTGCTGTGGCCTTCGACTACGTATACCAATTGACATTCTTCTGTGCCATCACAGCACTCAGTGGTCGGCGGGAAATCAAAGGCAATCACTGTATATTTTTTTGGTTACCTGCGAATCAATTTCGCCTGTGCAATTTCGGTTCGTCGCCCGCTTCGAGTAAAGCCAAACTGAATCCCGCCGAACGCGTATTCAAATTCCTTTATTCCAAATTCATATTCAAACGTTCGTTGCAAATCGGCGTGCTGATCGTTTACGTTTTTTACTTGGTAATCTGCTTTTACGGATGCATTTTCATCAAAGTCAACCTCACACCGAGCAAAATTTTAATGACTGACTCACCGCTCAATCGGCACATATCCCTGGCCGAGCAATACATCTGGAAGCAGGGATTAGTCGGCATGGTTTACGTGACCGACTGTCCGGATTTCCGAAATCCGTCGGAGCGATCAAGATTTTTGCGTTTCGTCAACGAGCTCGAAACTACAGTATACTCGATGGGCGCCAATTCCACGTTGCTTTGGTATCGGGAATTCGAAAATTACATTCGTTATTGGGCGCACAAGGACGAACATTTTTTCGTCGATTTGAAAAAATGGACTTACCTGAATTCGAATCGCATGTGGTCGGATCAAATCCGATGGGCGTCCGACACCGATAAGATGAAAATCGCGACCGATAATAACACGAATACGGATCTAAACGGGCCGAAAGTCGATCCGAACGAGCGAGTAACCGAATTCACTTTCACATCCGGTTTTCACATTTTGGATTGGTTGGACAGGCGAAAATTAGTGAAAAAATGGCGGGACATATGCTCGAACGAGTTGTATCGCAATTTTAGCGCGTTAGTGTTCGACGAGAACAATTTTTTCGCCGATCAAATGAACGCATTGGCTCCGAATACGATTCAAGATTGCGGCATAGCTTTTTTTTGTATGACTTTAGTTTGCGGGATTTTCATATCGAACAAAATCGTTTTATTTTGGGTACTGTGGAGTTTGTTCTCGATGAACTTGGGCGTGATCGGATTTTTGGCTTGGTGGAACTGCGATTTGGATCCATCGTCTGTGACCTCAATTCTCATGAGCATCGGTCTTACTGTAGATTTCACGGCTCATGTTGGATATCATTTTTCGCGCTGTTCGAAAGAAACCCGGGCGGAAAAACTCGAAGAGACGCTCATAGTCGCCGGCTGGCCGTTGGTGCAAGGGGCCATATCAACTTTGCTAGCAATATTCGCTTTAGTCTTCGTCAAGTCGTACGTCGTTCAAGTGTTTTTCCGTACTGTACTTTTAGTTATACTGTCAGGTTTATTGCACGCTTTACTGTTTTTGCCGGTGTTTTTCCTTTGTACAGTCCGAGACGAAAAGAAAAAGAAATAAAATCGAAATAATGTCGTTTAGGCAGCAAGCTGTCGCATTTATTTTGTTTTACACGTTCTTTTATAGCACGAAAATGTTTTATATACTGTACAGTAGTGAAAAAACTTCTTTACTGAAATCGAAAATTAAATTTGCCGCTAGAATCGTAAGATCGTACGTCTCGATGCGACGCCGTCGTGGTTTTTGTTGTAAAGTGACTTGGCTAGTACGCGAAGGCGGTCGCGATCGGTCGGTTCCTAAATGCTAAATTTTAAAATTAATCGTTTCGTCACATTTTTCTTTAAATTTCCCGTTTTCGCTTAATAATTCGAAAGAAAATTCGTTTTCACCTTAAAATTCGTTAAATTCCCGATAAAAGTAACATTTTTTGCTCGTTTATGCGACTTTTTCCTCGATTTTTTGCGGGTTTTTTGCGCTTTAGACACTTCTAAAATGGCTAAAAGCGCAAAATCATCTCCGAAAACAACTCCGCCGTCGAGCGAAAATAAAATGCCGACTCCCCAGACAAGTAAATCGCCGTCGCAAGGTACGGCGATACCGTCGAAAACGTCGTCGGAAGGCAGAAAAAAGTCCGAAAAGAAATCCAAAAAAGATAAAAATAGCAAATCGCCGCCGACGCTCGTTTAACGCCGTCGTTTTAGCAAGTTGACGATGTTGTGGCCCGGAAAGCGAATTAGCCAATGCAATAGTAAGTCGATTATTTTGTTTTATTTTGCACCAAATCGTCACCACATTTCAGTTTCAGTTGAGATTCACTCGTGATTCCGATAAAGGCAAAGTAATGTCGACCCGTATCATAAAATGTGGCAAATGGCGACAGTTTTGTGTTTCCGAAGGGCAAAGAAAGACCAGTCCAACAGCTTCTCATTCGAACATCGTGTTGACAATTTTCAACGTAATTTTATTCATTGTCTGGATGTATTTTGGAACACAATCGAACGATAATTTTTTTGGAACACTTGCTTTCAATATTCACATGGAGAAACACAGAAACGTAAGTGAAACGTGTTTTTGTCGGTATTCTAACGAATGGCGACAGTTTTTGTTTTATAAATTAATTTTAGGGACGGTTGATGAGAATTGAATTGTCATTTGGGCGACGTACAATGTTTCCGAGCAGAACAAGCGAGCGATTTATTAACAAAAACCGACAGAATGAATGTTCGGACGAAAATGAAAAGTATACGTGTTCGGTTGCTTCAATGAGTAAGAAACATGAATAGCTAGCGCGCGAAATTTGTTTCATTTTCTTCTTTCTGCGCTTAGCGCCGGAAACATATGTGAGAGTCGCGTTTCGTTCGTGCAACGACCCGGTGCCGCTGTTCGGAGGTTCGCCGTGTTGGAAAGATGATCAAGATCAAGAAACGATCGACGTCGTAATAGTCAATGAAATTTGTGGATCGTGTTCAAGTCGTAACTCGATTGCATTATCGTTCGATTGTGTTCCAAAAAAATGCACGATAACGTGCAATAAAAACAAAATTTCGTATTTGCCGAACAGTTATAATTGTACTCGAGCCGATGGTAAAAGGGGTTTTTGCTTTCATGGAATATGCGCGCCGTTCAATCACGACGAATAACGTTTGCATTCATCCATGTATTCCAACGACACCGACACGAACACGATCATCATAATATTATGCGGGCGACTGCACGAAAATGAGCAAAAAGTAGCAGGAAATTTTTTTGTTCTGTCATTATGATGTCAGGATGATTTCTTGAAACATCTCTTTTCCTTTGTTTTAGGGACTCAATCCGAATAAATTTCAAATGATAAATCGCTTAATTTTGAATTCATACTAATTGAAATAAATTACGGTCATTGCCTACTTAAGCTTCCTTTAACTAGTTTTAATTAGTAAACTTTTCATTGTTTGTTTCGGCGAAATGCTTGCGAAGTTCTTTGACACTTTAAATTCGACAAAAAAACACGCCAAACAAGTAAAATGTAGAAACATTTGCTAAAGCTCTTCCACTTTACACTTTACACTACACTTCATGTATTTTGTTACCTCGTCGAGCGGTCGACAATTTTCATTTTTTTAAGACAATTTCAAGACAGATTTTGAATTAAAAATTAGAACAAACGAGTAAAAAGCTTGACTCGCTCTTTTGAAAAAAGATTGTCATGCATTTTTAATTAGTTTATTCCCTGTAAACTTTTTTCATTGTTGTTTCGGAGAAATACTTGCGTTGCTCTTTGGCACGACTTTAATTTCGACGAAAAACGTTTGAAGCGAGTAAAAAAGTAACAATTTGTAAAAAAAACAACGTTCGCCGTGAGACAGTAACAAAAAGAAGCTCCAAAGTAAAAGTGTCCAGTGAATAAGTAACAACATTGATAAAACGACACGGAATAGAGTAAGAATTATTTACAACGAGATTGATTTTTGAAACTTGCCATTTTCGTCATATGTATTGGTTCAACTGAGAGTAAAAATGTTCTAAAGCTTTCAATAGATTGAAAAACGTAGGACGTGCTTCCGGGTGATTATTCCAACAACAATACATCAACATGAACCTGAAAAATACAAAAAATGCATGAAAAACATCGAAAACAAGCAAAAATCTAAAAAGGACATTTTTACATTTCGTCCGGACAATTGTAAGGCTGTACGAGTCGCTGGCCTTCCAACAAACACGTTTGCATTTCGAACGGATCGACGTCGGCGTACGGTTGCTGAGCCAGCGTAATTAATTCCCATAAAGTGACACCGAAAGACCACTAAAAAACAAAAAATTGCATTAACATTCAACTATAGACCAAGTGAGTTGCAACTATAGACAGCTATATTAATGGAACTATAGACAATCGAACAGCCAACGATAGACTGCAGAAAAAACAAAAAAACTAACCACGTCTGACGCCGAACTGAACTCGTGGAGTTCCAACGCTTCGACGGCCATCCATTTCACTGGCCGATTTTCGTTATCGCCCAGACAGTGATAATCTTGAGGGAATAAATCTCTGGACAGACCGTAGTCGCATATTTGTACAGTAAGATCGTCGGCGATCCTGAACAACAATTACGAACGATAGTTTTTTTTGTGAATCGAAAAATTACCCGGATAACTTACACGCAGTTCCTTGTGGCGATGTCTCGGTGCAATATTTTGCTCTGATGCAAATGAGTAACGCCTCGAATGATTTGCAAAGCCATGTGAACCAAATCCTGAGTGACCAGCGAATGGGAGGCTTCGGCGCCGCGGCATCTGGTGAGGAATTTCTTCAAATTTCCGTAGCCTCGATGCGAATAGCAAAGGATCGGCGTTAAATCCTCGGGACCAGAGTCGCAGGCGGCAAGCACGCACGAAACGTTCGGATGAGGGGGAAGGCAAGAGAAAGCGAACGATTCGGCGAGAAACTTAGCAACCTGCGCATCGGAAGCGCCGCCGACTGAAAAAAACAAGCAAAAGTATAGAACTATAGTTTCACAAAAATGAACTATAATTTCTTAAGAACTATAGTTTGCTCACTTTTAACAGTTTTAATGAGGACGTCCTCGGCTTCGTCGTCTTCCTCGGCCAAATAGCCGCTGAACAATTCGCCGAACGTGCCCTCGATTTCGAGTTTCATCGGATGAATTCTGTTTCGATCGACGGCCAACTTGTCGAAAAGATAAGTCACGTCGACGTCTTTCGGTTCAAATTTTAGAACGGCGCCGACGGCGACGACGCTACTCGAATCCTGTCCGTTTTTCCATAGACTCACCGAAGTGCCCGTTCCGCCGTTCGAGTAAGCCGAATATTTGCTCGCGCTCGACTGACTCGGGTATCTGGCTCGATAGTTATCGTGAACCTTTTTTGAAATTAATGGAAAAACAGATTTTTACGCTCGTACGAGGTCACCGTATAAAAAATTCATTCGACCATACTTCCATCGGGAATACTCGGGAAACGGGACCGACGTTCGACGTTTGTTCGACGGCCGACGACGTTAATTCGTATCCGGAAGGTTTTTTTCGTGCGAAATATAAAACAACTAACGACGCGATGACGATGATGAAACCGAACACGCAACCGATGGCGACGTAGAAAATGTTTCCGGCGGCACCAAAACTCCCTTGAAAAGCAAAAAAAAGTTAAGTAAGCGCGTTTCAAGTTCACGCAGGGAAAGCGTCTATAGTTCAATAAAAAGATATTAAGAGAAGGGACTATAGTCAATGAAACTACAGTTGCCATTGAAGTATAGTTTTAATTACCATAATAAAAAGCTGCCGATTCACTTCTACTAACGCCTAAAACAAAAAATCGAACATGATTTGAAATGAAACGTTTAATAGACCGTAAACTTACTCGGTCCGTTCGTTTTTTTGTTTGAAACGTCGACTTCTTTCACTGAAACGAAAACGAGCATGATTTGTAACAAAACATGACCGAATTTTTGTTTTCTTTTTCGTTTACCTAAAGTCGTCGCGGTGTGTTTACTTTCCGTAAATATCGAAGCGTTCGGCGAACAGAATTTCTTTCGAATCAATCGTAAATGAGTTTTGTTCGCCACCGACGGCCAAGTGTAGACGATTTCGATGATAACCGAAACGGCAACGTTTTCATTATGGATACAGTTCAGGTTAATCGAGAAGCCTAAACGAGCAAAAAATTAAATTTCAAGGAATAGAAAGCAAATTTTGTTTGTTAGCCAGTGATTGTTTTTAGCTTGTTAGCTAGAAATGACACTTTTGTTGATATACAGTGGATACAGTTTGTATCAAAACAGTGGAATTGTGTCAATTCAGACGCCTTAACAACCAAAAAGCTGAGATAACCAGATTCATGGCCGTTTGTTGTTTCTTATGGTTAGACAGTGGATAAAACTATGGAATCATTTTATAACCTTTATCTTTCTTAGGAATTACACCTTTAGCCGGAAAATTGGCTAAAAGTGGTTCCGTTAAAATTCCTGGCTTGTCCGCAACTGCCGATAGATTGTAAAATATCTAAACCGAAACGAAAAAACAAAATAAACGCCGTTTTTTTTTGTTGTTTACGAAAAAGGTCCGGTTACGTCGTTGGCAGATGAACTTTTCCAATAAAAATGCAATTGAGTTATGTTCGAAAATACGAACATCGGCGTCGTGTAATTAACGGCGTAGAAATTTACTTTTCCGTCGGTAACGTAATCGAGCTGAGCTTCTTTATCTAACAATAAAAAAAACAAATAAAGCGTCGTGAAAAACAAATAAAAAGTATCATAGAATTGAAACACAATTGAATTATGAAAAACACTTAAAAGTATCATAAAAAGCAAATAAACCATCGCGAAATAGCAAATACAGTGTCACGAAAAGCAAATAAATTGTCGTAAAAACAACAAATATGCGTCAAAAAGGAAACAAGCGAAATTCTTACCGAATAATCGTCTCATTTCATCTTTACTCAAAAAAATATCGACCATCGAATGAACGACTCGTTCGAAACAAATCCAACCAAATAAAATCGCTAGCCATCGATCGTTGGACATCGTTTGGAAGCCCGATAAACGAAAAATGAAGACAGATTTTTAGTTTTATCGTTACGTTTCCATTTTTGGCCCGGAAATCGAGCGCCGCGTGCTCGGTAATCCAACGCAAAGCGCAATTTTAACGTTCGACGCCGACGATGACGAGCAACATGTCCAGTCGGGAGGAAAGCTCAAGGGGGTCTCAACCTCCTCCTCCTTCTCGTCGATGAAGACGGACGAGCCGAAGAGCCACTATTCGCATTGATTGGCCGACGCCGACGACAGCCAACAACAAACCAACATCGGAGGACGGGCGCCGACCATCGATTCGTTTTCGAGCCTCTTTAACGCGCTCAGCCAGTCGAAAAATAGGCCGCAGTTGCTCGCTGTGGGGCGCTGGACGGATACTTTCCAAAAAAACAAAATAAATGCTTTTATTCAAAACAACAACGTGCGATTTATCAAATTATTAATTTCAATTGATTTCCCTGCCAGTTTAGTTACAAATCAACATCGATTTGATCCAAGGGCTTGATTCATTGCAAGGCATGTCAAGAAACGTGCTGCATTTGCTCGCTGTGAGGCGCTGGACTGATACTTTGCAAAAAACAAAATAAATGCTTTTTTCGAAACAGAACGAGCGATTTTCGCAAACTGTAGTTTTATTGATTTTCCTGTCAATTTAGTTACAAATCAAAATCGATTTGTATCCAAGGCTTGATTCATTGCGAGGCAAGTCAGTCAAGAAACGTGCTGCATTTGCTCGCTGAGGCGCTGGACAGATACTTCGCAAAAAAGCACGATAAATGCATTTTCCAAAACAACGAGCGATTTTTGCAAACGGTTAGCTTTTATTGATTTCCCTGTCAGTCGAATTACAAATCGACATCGATTTGTATTCAAGCCTTGATTCCTCGCAGGGCAAGCAGGGCTGCATTTGCTCGCTGTGGGGCGCCGGACGGATACTGGCAAAATAGACTGTTGATTTATATGTCAGCCAAATAACAAATCGCATTGCAGAGCAAGTCAATAAATTGACTAAAGTTGTTGAGAGGCCAAACTGATTTTCTTTTATTACTAAAACCCAGTTTATGTAACACATTGAAATCCGAAACGTAAAAGTATAAAACTCAAAAAATGCTTGTAAGTACATTTAGAAAACAAATAAAACAGCGATATTTGTGATCAAATGAAATACCATTTCTTAAAACGGATGAATCGAAAAGAAATTAAAAATGCTGTTGCCACAAGCATAAAATATTACAGCGATATATAAAACAAGTCTAAAACGTTATTTAAAAAAATAATACAACGTTTGAAAAGCAAAAAATCAACGATACAACGCATTAATGTAAAAAATGAAGAAGAAATTACAAAAATTATAAAACGTGCAAATAAACTCAAGATGAAAACAAAAATAGTTGCAAGCTGCAAACAAATCAAGGAAGAGTAAGCCTACAATGATGTAAACAGTCAAGTTTGCAGCCTTCCAACAAAGTCAACGAAGTTGCAGCCTGCAAGCAGCAAGTCAAACAAATTGCAGCCTACAAATAAGTCAAAGAAAATGTTGCAAGTCAAACAGCTAAAAATCGTCCCCAAAAAGCAAGTCACGAAAGTTGCAACCAGCAAATTTGCGGAGGTTACAGCATGCACACAAATCAACAACGTTGCAACACTTTTAGTAAATCAAAAAAGTGGCAGCTCTTCGAGGAAATTAAAGAAGTCGCAGCTCTCTTAGTCAAGTTGCAGCTCTACGAGGAAATCAATGAATTGCAACAGATGCAATTTTTACTAAGTCAACGATGTTGCGGCTTGCAAGCGGATTTCGCCCCGATGCACCGAATCGTCGTGAGATTCCAGTCCAATTTGCCCCTTGCACCAGACGGTCGGCCGGCAAATCGGGCAAGCGTGCGGCTTGTGGCGCAAGTCGACGTGTCGCAAGAAGTGAACGGGATTCTCAAGATCCAATTGACAGACGGCGCAGTACGTCGGTTCGTCGGCAAACGCGTCGGCCGACGGCCTTTGTTGGTCGATAGTTTCGTCGCTGACGACAGTTTCTTCGACGATTTCGAACGATTCCTCGTAACCTTCGACGACGACGGGCGGCGAAATTACTCGTCGCTTGACGTCGGAAACGTCCACCGGATCAACTATGGACGTCGGCCGCTTCCCACCCAACGTTAAAACGGGCAAAAATTCTTGTTTTAAGACGCTGTCGCCGCCGGCGGCTTTCTCGGCCTCTTTGGCCAGCGTCGATCCGTGCGTCCTGTACAAATGGTGCCTGATACCCTGCTCGCCGCTGCACATCTTGCCGCAAATCATGCATCGGCGCGGATCTTTGACGACGTCGCTGCCGCGCTCGTTGATCTCGTTGGCGTGCGCTTTTAGCGTGTGCTTAATGAGCGAACTCTTTAAAACGGCGCCGCACAACTTGCACTCGACCAACTGCGGCCGATTGTCGATGACGGCGTCCTTGACGGACAGCGCCTCTTTGTGCACCGACTTGACGTGGTACGATAGTCGCCGAGGACCGTCGAACCAATTGTCGCAATACATGCATCGCCAGGGATCCTCGAACATATCCTCTTGTTTCGTGATCGCCGGATGGTCGGCGTAGAAATGATTCACTAAAACTTCGTGATTTTTGAATCCTCGTTCGCATATTCGACAGTATTGCAAACGTTTGTTGCGCGTTTTCGTCGATTTCGTTCGCGATTCGGCTGCGTCCAGCGACTTTACGCGTTGGCGTTCGTCGAATATCGAACCCTGGTCGGGTTTCAAGAATTGCGCTACTGTTTTCGGCTTTTCTCGACACGGGCTCGTCACGGCCGGCGACGGCGAGGCGTTTTGAAGAAAAATTCCGTTTAGGTTCGATACGCTCGATCGGCCGACAGTATTTTTGTTTCGTTTCATGTGAGCGAAGTTCATTTCGGTGCCGACTTCGATCTCTTGCTCGATCGCGTCGATTTCGATGTCGGGTTTAATTTCAATCGCCGGCAGGGCGGAAAATTTGTTCGCCGACGTCGAAACGATGTAAGTTTGCAAATTTGGCTGCGCTTTCACCGCGTACAACGAACTAAGCGCCATCGGGTTTATTCGAATCATTTTCAAACGAGGATTCGGAACGGCGCCACTCATGGTCCTTAATTTCAGTAAAAAGCAAAATAAGGACCATTTTTTCTTTTATTTCGACGCAAACTGTGTATTTACCTTGTTTCTTCGATTTTTGCCGGCAAACGCGACGGGCGAGCAAATAAAATCGTCAAAATAACAAGTTAACGCGCAATAAAACGAAACTTTTGCATAAGCTTCGCAAAATTGCGAAAAAGAAGCTTAATAAATATCTGCCTATTGCAATTAACATGAAAATACACATACTTTACACAAAATGATGTTCAGCTTTAGGCTGCTTATAACAACGAAGTGATTCTAATTCTATGCAAAATACAATCAAATAAGATACGTTTACAAAGTTAGCAGTTTATGAGAACTATTTTTTTTGTTTTATTCTTCATAGACTGTGAGTTTTAATTTGAATTTAAAATCATCAACAGTTAGTCGAGGCCAAATCCAATTACAAAGAACAATTTCAATTGAAAACTGATTTGTCTTGTTTCTTTTGAAGCCAATACGTTAAACAGATGCCCTTTCCCTTCAATCAAACACAAAAAACAAGCGCTGGTTAGCGAAGAGAGTTGTAAGATTGAGGATTTACTTTGACTTGCACTTGCCCGCGACATTGAATATCATACAAGCCAGTGTTGTTCAAAAACAGCTTGCTGTATTCGCTAATTTGTATTTTATTGGCTAAAATCATGAAAAATACTCAACGGACTCGATTATTAGCGAAGAACCTGGATGAAGTGAGACTACCCAATCCAGTGCTTTCCATTCGTGAAGCCATGTTAACTGTATCACCGAACAAGCAATACCTGACATCAAGACCAAAATCAGTGTGCTAGCTATTGATGTAATAGTGTCTTGCTGACGAAGCAAGCAAAATAGTGTGCTCTAGGCACTGGTTACAAAAGTTGGGATACACTACCTTGGCATTTTTAATCCCACAACTCCTGCAGCTACTGGACCAGTGTGAATACCAATTCGTATTTGGATAACTTTGTGGGGCAAGTGTGGCACTTTGAACGTTTCCAAAAACTAAAATTAATTATTAAATTAAATTAACTACGTTTATCGCTAAAAACTGTTTCAACCATTACTTGTAATGTTTCGACAGCAAATGATGCAATTTCTGATGCATGTTTCGTTCCATTTCGATCCGGTAATCCGCTGACTACCATGTAGGCATCGCCTATAGTTTCGACCTGCAATCGAGCGAAAAATACAAGAAAAATCGTGAAATCGAAATTGTGCTCGGTTGCATACTTTATAAACGCTGAAATTCGTGAGATTGCTGTCCATACCGAAATATAAATGATTCAAAAATGAAACGATTTGCAACGGAGTACTTTCACTGCAAAATTCAGTGAAGCCGACGATATCGGAAAAGTAAATCGAAACAGAATCGAAACTCTCTGGTACGACAGCATCGCCACGTTTGAGAATGTCAGCAACACTTCTAAAACAAAAAAAAAACAGATAAGCCAGCTGCAAATCGATTCCGAGCCAGTGGGAAAATTTGCAGGTTTAACAGCTGGATACCACTGAACCAGTACCTGGGCAGCAACTGATGCAGCAAATTTTCGAGCTTTGCTCTTTCATCTAGCAACTGTCCAGTTCGCTCTTCCACAAGTTTCTCCAAATTATCAGCGTACTTTTCCAACATTGACAGCACGTTATCAATCAAATTTTTACCACTAAATTGGAAAAAATTTCAAAATTCGAGTCACGAAATGATTTTCAAAATATGTGCTGTACTATTTTTCAGTCGAACTTCTCACAATATTTTTAACTTCGATGATGTTTGGCCGACTTGTTGGATTGTCGTTCCAACATAGTCGCATCAATTCGATCAGATTTGCATTGCATTTCGGTTTGATTTTCGCTGTATCAGGTCGCAAATTTTGTTCCATGATTTTCAGTAGAATTTCTCAAAAATAGATCTATTTTTGCTTGCTATACGTGTTTGTTTCATTTTTGTCCAGAAAATCACCTTCCGAAGTCTCAACAGCGTCGGAATAAGGCTCGATGCCGTACAATAATTGATACATGATTATCGACAGACTGTAAATATCGGCAGATTTGCAAAATTCAAAAATGTAATCTTGTTTCATCAATCGCAAAAGTGCTGGGTCTACGTGATACAGATCTAAAAAATCAGCATGATGTTGCATCAATGAATCAACAACTTGATTTCAGTTGCATCGAAATCAGTCAACCGAGTTGTAATGCTCACTAGATAAGATTTCGGTATGAAATCCGTCCTTGAACTACGATTTATTTGTTGCAAAAACAGCGATCAGCGTTTTTTATCTGTTGCAAAATCAGCTAACACCTTTTTTGATTTACAATCATCGATATCAGATTTAGCTTGAATTTAATTTTGTTGCAACTCAATGCAAAATCAACCAGCGTCACTTGCAATTTAGACATTTGATTTTGCAGGTAATTTTTTTGATTTTAAATTGATTTACCTTGCATGTGCATGTTTTCGATTTGAAATACATCTTTCACGGTTCGATTTTTGAAATATATTTTATCCATTCCAAATGCCGATAGTCTTATCACCCAATGCGAATTGACTAAACAATTGTCGACCGTCAGCGACCCATGATAACTGATCGGAGATTTATGCAGGTAATTTAACCCCTTAAAATTGCTGCAATCGTTTTTGAACTACAATTTGAGCAAAAATAAGTAGAAAAGTGCGCTTGCTTCTACGATATCGCGCAAGAAAGACGATTTGAACATCGGATCTAATTTGACTTCGTCTTGAAACAAAATTTCCGACAGGTTGCCTTTCGAACAATGAGCCCATAGAATCGTTTTCGGAGATTGTGATTCTAAATGAGCGCCAATGAAAAGATTCAAATTTCGATGTTCGAAATCTTTCAGCTGAAAATTGCAAGCTAATCAGCAACCGCCGAATGTTTCACAAACATGCATAAATGAATTTTTCAAAATTAATCTACCTGCTTCAGATGTATTAATAAATCGCGTGATAAATTAATTTGCCCCGTTTTGTTCCAATGTTTTACAATAACCGTGCGTCCTTTATAATGAGCTATTTTTTCGTTGAATTCTTGCGCGGTTTTGCATGAAACATTTCTCGGCTGTTTCCGATCATTAGCGCACGATAACTGTGTGCCGAAACTAACCATTGACGACTGAAAAACGAATGTTATTTAGAACTATAGTCGATGAGTAACTGTAGTTGATCAACAACTATGGTCGATGCTCTTACAAAAGTTTGTCTCTCGAAGGTGAACTTGATTTCCGCTGGTTCGATTTTCCATATCATGCATGCCAATTGTTTCTCGAATCTTTTTCGTCTAAACAAAAAACCTCACTGGCTGCTTAACATTGAGAGGCAACTTTCTGCACCTGTAGTAAAAAGCAGCCAGTGCAACGAAGATTAAGGAGATTAATCCGACGGATAATCCGATCAACAAAACGCCTGAAAGACAAGCTTTATGCTGTGGCATGCTGTTAATTTTGTTTCATAATACTCGAATCAGTTTGACAATATTCATTTGTGAATCCACAAATAGGTATATCCAGTGGAGGATTGTTGTCAAATGTTCTCCAATAAACTGTCCTTGTCAGCGGTTCGAATTTCTTAAATTAGAAGCAAACTCGATTCAGATACAAATTCAAATTCAGATCCAGATTCGTTTGGTTTCATTTTCGACGCTTCAAATACGAAATTCTCTTACAAACGTGTTCGTTTGTTGATCGAAAGTTGCTGTCATGTACGGTTTGATATCTTGATCATCAGCGGCTCGTCCAGAAACGAAATACTGTGGAATTCTGTCGCCGTTGGAATCGATCATGATTAAACCAGTTATTCCTAAAATGGTCGAGAAAGAAGAAAGGAAAACAAATATTGAGCCTCGCTTTCATCGTTTCCCCTACCAGAAAAGTTTTGATTCTTGGTCGAGTTCAATATTGCGTAACCGTTTTTTAAGCTTTGACCAATTTGGATTGTTTTATTGACAGCCAAACCGTACAGGTACAAACTGTCGTACAGTAACGGCAGTTGAAGAATTTCCTGAAATCAGCTTGAATTCATGAACTATAGTTGTGAACTATAGTTCTCACATGAATTTTGGAAATGGATCACTTCATACCGTAGAGTCTAAGGTTAAATTCGTTTTGTTTTCAATTTCGTTTAGGAACAGTTTTCCGTTCAGTTGAGACGCTGGCTCCACCACAATCGTGTTTTGAAATGCTTGAATGGCGTCAAGTTTCGATTTGTCTGGGACATTAGCCTCCCACGGTTTCCACGAATTGAATACAGTACCAGTTTGTCCATAGAGCGGTACTATATACACGTACTCGCTGTTCATCATGCCTTTGGCTGTGGCTTCTTTCAAGAAGGGTAGGGCGGACGATGGATCCCACCCGAAACAAAGAATGATAACTAAAAGTAATCAATTGCAGTAAAATTAATGAACCACTGGAAGACTATGAACAGTGGTGTTCAACTTCTGTCCAGTGGTGACCACTGGACAGTAGCACTGGACACTGGTTGAAGACCTCTGGAAGGTCGCTGGACACTGGTTGAAAATCACTGGACAAGAGTTGAAGCCACTAGATAATGGAATCGAAGAGTCAGGACAATCCACTGGAAAGGAGCGAAGATAACTATTCAATGGTGACAGACTACTTGGATAGTGATCTAATCAAAACTTGTTTTAAACAAAGAAAACTTTCGTACTTCTGGCGACATTCTTAACCATGTTCAACGCTGTCTTGTAGTCGGTTTCATTGTCGGCGTACAGTTCGGTCAGTACAACTATGTTTTGTACGAGTAAGTTTCGTTTTTTGATAGAAGCATACACCCCCGACAGTCCCGTATTACATTCGCTAGCATGAGTCCGTACAATAGCCACTTGGGTCCAGTTGTAATGAAGCAACAGCGAAATAACTGCCTCGCCCAATGGCGTGGCTGTGAACGCCACTCGATACAATGTCGAGTATTTTGATTTGTCATTCAAGCTGTCCAACACGGAAATCGATGTGATCGGTATGTTGTAGTATGATGCAAGCAGACCTGCGGTCGTAATACCTGAAAGCCAGTTGCTATTTTTGTTTGCTAACGATCAAATTGAGTCGATTTAGGTTGCATACCTGGCCCGCAGTGAGGTCCGAGTAGCAAGTCAACTTTCTCCTTTTCGTGAAGACTTCCGACCATATTCAGCGATTTTGCATCATCGCAAGGTGATGCAAAAATGTATCTTCGATACCAAATTCAGTTTCAAGCCAACAGTTGGACGAAAATGTTGTCATTCAAATTTTACCTAATATTCACATCTGCAGGCATGTATCCGTCTTGGTTTAACCTCTTTTCAACTTCGTGAAAAGTTGCAAGTCGGACGACAGTTCTGTCGGTAGCGATTGAATTTAGAACACCGATTGTTAAGTTTTTTGGCCAGAAATTTGTTTCAATAGAGTCGCTGGTGAAAAAAACGCTCGCCAACACGAAAACTCCTTGGAACATGATCAAGACTAACATTTTTTTCCTAATGAAACAAACCTAAATATCGTGCGATTTCTTGACACTCGCGTAACGTTAATTGGCAATTTTAATTGCAAGAGCGAGTCAAATTTTTTACTCGCTCGTTCGAATTTTCAATTCAAAAATTTGACTCGAAATAGTCTCATTTAGAAAATGCTAATAGCAAAAAAAGTAAAAAATAGCGACCGCTCATCATGGCAACGAAATTCATCAATGACGAATGTAAAGTGCCGCATAAATGTTACTTTATACTTGTTTGAAGCGTTTTTTGCCGAAATTCATGGCGTGCCAAAAGAACTATCAAGCATTTTACCGATACAACAGTGGAAAGTTTACTGGCAACAAAGAATAATTAAAAGTACAAGACAACGACCGTAATTTACATTCATTAGTACAAATTAAAAATAAGGCGATTTATCATTTTAAATTTATTCGGATTAGATTACTTAAAATAAACGAAAACGAGACGTTTCATGAAATCGTCCGGATAACGACGAAACAAACAAAATATCTGCTACTTTTTACTCAAGTTTTAATCGTCGATTGGTGATGATATTCGTGATTGTCGTGAGTATCGTTGGAATGTACGGATGAATGTAAACATTTTTCGTTTGGTTCGAACGGCGCGCATATTCCATGGAAACAAAAGCCATTTCTACCATCGGCTCGACTACACGTGTAACCGTCCGGCAAGTATGAAGTTTTGTTTGCACTACACGTTATCGTGCATTCTTTCGTAATACAATCGGTCGGTAACGGTGACGAAACATATTTCGTACAATTTCCGCAAATTTGAATGGCTACGACGACGTCGTCCATTTCTTGATCTTGACCAACTTGCCAACATGGCGAACCTTCATAGAGCGGCACTGGATCGTTGCACGAACGAAACGCGAATCTCACGTAATGTTGCGGCGCTAAGTAGAAAATGGAAAGTGGAAAGTAGAAAATAAAACAAATTCTACGCGCTAGCTAGTCATCTTTCTTACCCAATGTCGCGGCGCACGTATACTCTTTATTTTTCTCCGAGCATTCGTTCTGGCGATGTTTAGTTAGTAAAAGACTCGCTTGTCCGGCTTCGAAACATTGTAAATCGGCGAAATGACAGTTCAATTTCCATCGTCCGTCCGCTTTCGGTTCTGCGTCGTATTCCTGCAAACGGGAGTCAATTTCGGGCACTGGCTCGCATTTATCATTTTGGCACCAAGAACCCTCGCGGCACGGCACACGATCTTGAGCGTCAACCAGAAAGTCTTTTTGAATTCGTTTAAATTTGTAGATCGGAAACGTCGCTTCTTTACCATTGTACAGCGTCACGTTCGTTTCGGAAATTTCTAAAACTAATAAAACGCACTGAATCGTTTGTTTCTTGCAACTTATCGGATATCTAAATTTCGCATAAACGCATATTTCGGAACCGAAACTTTGATAATCGTTGTTTAATCGATATCCATCCTGGCACAACTGAAGCGGCGTCGGCAACGAGTCGCTTTTCGAAGTTTGGACACTGAAATTCATGTATAAAACAAAAATAAATGTCGCCATTCGATCGAAAAAATACAAAAAACGATTTCTCTTACGTTTCTACGTTTCTCCACGTGAATATTGAAAGCAAATACAACCAGACGATGAACAAAATAACGTTGAAAATTGTCAAAACGATGTTCGAAATGAGAAGCAGTTTGAACGGTCTTTCTTTACTTTTCGGAAACATTTTATGATACGGGTCGACGATTTCTTTATCTTTTTCCGATTCTCGAGCGGATTTCAACTGAAATTCGTTTGTGTCGAGTTGGTGAAAAATAAAAAAAAATAATCGACTTACTATCGCGTTGGCTAGTTCACTTTTTGGCAATACGACGTCGTCGACTTTGCTTCCGAACGACGGCGTCAAACGAGCGTCGCCCGGCGGTACTTTGCTATTTTTATCTTTCTTGGATTTCTTATCGGACTTTTTTCGAATCGACGGAACGAGTTTCTTGCCTTCGGACGATGCTTTCGATGGCGGCGGTGAATTTTTCGGCATATTTATCGTTGGTGATTTACTCGTTGAAGGACTCGTAGATTTTGTTACGCTCGACGGCGGAGTAGTTTTTGGAGGCGATTTTACGCTTTTTGTCATTTTTGTCTTTTTGTCATTTGCGCTGTTTAAAGCGAAAAAAACAAGAAAATCGCGTACAAAACCGCAAAAACACACCATATTTTACTTTTATCGAGAATTTTAACGAATTTTAACGAATTTTAAAGTGAAAAACGGAATTTAGACGAATCGATTGAGAAATTTAACGTTTAGTACGTTAAAGTATTTAGTATTTACGGAGAGACCGATCGCGACCAAGCAAAAATCGTGCACTGGCCACCGCACTTTAAAGCAAAAAACCGACGGAGTCGCGCAGAGACGGTCGATCTCCCGAATATAGCGCCAAATTCGAATTTGATACGAAGTTTTCCATTGAGATATGTTTTGTCGACAAGAAATTTGTTTTGTCACGATATAAGGGGCGAATAAGTTTCTCTAACGTAAGCAATCAAATATCTTGCGTTGTATGTTAAACATATTCACCCCTCTTTGGCTGTCTTAGAAGTTAGAAACGATTTCGATTCATTCATTCAGTTCGTTCAGCGACTGCCGTTGTAGTAGATACTTTGGCCATGGCGCTCGGTTATTTGTTTTACGTTCAACTTGCCTTGGTGGTAGTTTCAGTAGCCGATGCTCATCATGACAACACCACCGCCGCCCCCAGTAAATCGCTGGCTATAAAACAATTTTTGTTTTTAGATCTGATTTAAATAATTTTTCGAATGAAATTTCAGCCATTACGTGCCCAATGCGAAACGGACTCATGCCAAATCCGGAAGCGGCTTGCGATCATTATTTCTACAATTGCGACGAATACATCGGCTACAGGAAAGAATGTCCGTCGGATTTATTTTTCGATATCACGGTGAAAGAATGCGACTATTGGTTCAAGGTCAACGCTTGCTCTGGCGCCACACGACCAACAGGCGCAACTACAATTACAACAATAAGTGGCCCTGCAAAGACTACAATTGGTATGATTTAGCAAGCTATTTATTTTGACTTGTTATTGATGTATTAGTACTTTAATTTTGTTTTGCCAGTACAATGTTGGCGTTGTACGATATGCTAGGATAATTTTGCTTTGCTAGTGCGATGTCGATTCTTGATTTGTCTTGCGCCGCTGACTTGATTTGCTAGTTCCAGGTATTAATTTAATTTTCTAGGCAGGAAGCTGCTTACATTCTGCATGAAGAAGGATGACGGCGATCATCCGGATGAAGAGGCTCGCAACTGTTCCAACCGATTTTTCACTTGCAGCGGTGGTAATGTATACGTGAAGTACTGTCAACCGCCGAGCAATTATTTCGACCCAGACAACGATCGGTGCGATGTTCGCGAAAATGTTTACGCCTGTACTGGCGTACGTCGCACTGGCACTCCTCAAATGACTACAACAAGTAAGAAGCAAGCTGATTATTACAAGCTAGTTTCGATTTCTGCGCCATTTTTTGTTTTATTTTCATCTTTCAGGTACTAATGTGGCGAAGTTCGATTGCGGAGACAAAGAAAATGGACGATTGTACCCGGATCCAGAAGAGATTTGCTCCAACCATTATTTCATCTGCTCTGGCGGCAATGCTAATAAAATGCCGTGCTCGGCCATGCTGTTCTTCGACGAAGGCTTGCAGGATTGCACGTACAAACAAGATGTGGCTGTGTGCGACAAATCTAATTCGAAACCGACGCAGACTTCGAATAAACTTGCAGAAACCAGCACCATATCAGCGTCCGCCAATTCGACAGACGATCTGTCTGCCGGCTCGTTCAATATGTCCAGTGAAAGTTCAACGCCCTCAGGCAACTTATCAAACGAATTTTCGACTGCCTCCACAAATATGTCTGACGAATTGTCGACAGCTTCCAACTTGACTGGCGAAACGGCGACATCGTCATCGAATTCTGCTAACGAATTTCCTGCAACTTCCTCTCACCTGGTCAACGAATTTTCGACACCCTCCACGAACTCAGATGATTCTTCAAATAGCTCCTCAAGTTTAGCCAGTGAATCTTCAACCGAATCGTCTAATTCGACCAGCGAAACGTCAGCATCCACGAACATGGCCAGTGAATTTTCCGGCGTCCCTTCCAGCTTGGCCAATGAATCTTCCACTGAACCGTCAAATTCGACCAGTGAATTTTCAACGTCCTCGAGCGAAGCCAGTGTATCTTCCGAAGCCACTACAAGCTTGACCACTGAATCTTCCACTGAATCGTCCAATTCGACCAGTGAAGTTTCAACAACATCCAACATGGCCAGTGAATTTTCTGGAGCCACTTCAAGCTTGACCAGTGAACCTTCCACTGAATCGTCCAATTCGACCAGTGAAGTTTCAACAACATCCAACATGGCCACTGAATCTTCCACTGAATCGTCCACTGAATTGTCCAATTCGACCAGTGAGGTTTCAACAACATCCAACATGACCAGTGAATTTTCTGGAGCCACTTCAAGCTTGACCACTGAATCTTCCACTTCGACCAACGAATTTTCAAAGTCCTCTAACCTGGCCGGTGAATTTTCCAGAGCCACGACAAGCATGGCACGTGAATCGTCCACTGAATCGTCCAATTCGACCAGTGAAGTTGGAACAACCTCCAACATGACCAGTGAATTTTCTGGAGCCACTTCAAGCTTGACCACTGAATCTTCCACTGAATCGTCCACTGAATCGTCCAATTCGACCAGTGAAGTTTCAACAACATCCAACATGGCCAGTGAATTTTCTGGAGCCACTTCCAGCTTGTCCAGTGAATCTTCCACTGAACCGTCCAATTCGACCAGTGAAGTTTCAACAACATCCAACGCGGCCAGTGA
>JAQGBA010000274.1:0-45063 GCA_034698125.1 Prionchulus punctatus | reverse complement strand
TGCAGAGCGTTAGCAGCTAATATTTATATATTCTGAATCAGCTGAAGAAGGGCTTCAATTTCATATATGTGACACTGCGATCGGCGACAGGCACCCGGATCCCTTCCCTCGTTAGTCGCTGTATAAATTTGCAAATAAAATGTCAAAACGGAAATCATTAGATATAAATAAAAAATTGGAAATTTTAAATGATTATAAAGGCAGGCTCTTTACAAGCTTCTTCTTAAGGGAAACCAATTAATGCAAAACCAGTTTTCCGTTGTGCATTTAGAAAATGTTTCCTACGAAAGCAAACAATATTCCCTTCTCGGAAGTATGTAAAAACTCATTGTGCTTTCTCTCGATCAATTCCAGCAAACCTACGAACTGCGATAGCATTATGCGATTGTTCGATTGATGATTCCAGACTGGAAATGCGCGCGCCAGGATACACGCCCAAAATGACTTTTTTGTTTTCATTGAAGTCATCGTAGAAACAGGATTGATGTATTGCAAATATAGCATAATGATACCAGATTAGTTTAAGCATTACGACTATACAAAGTTTTGATCGCCTATGAATGAAAGTTTGGTCCTATTTGATCGTCGCAGTAACAACACTAATAACAAAAATCTGTAAATCTCTTGGAACCATACACCAATAGATTGTTTTAAGCTATATTTGGAAAAAAGCCTGATAATTTTTTTGGACTCAACTTGTCCCGCCCTTTTACGTCTTTAAGAAATTAATGTGCTGTAGGAATGTCTTGTCCCATCCTTTTACATCTTTAAGAAATTACATCCAGAAGGGTCATAAATATCAACCTTTTTTGCCGTCGAGGCATCTTTCCATGCTAGTATTATGGTCTAAACGAAAGATTGCTTTGGTTAGAACCGCAAGTGATATTACACTAAAATCATTGTTATTGCAAGCCATGTTACGCCATATACGGCCGCACCGAAAATTCGCCAAAATTAGACTTAACAGGTAGTAAATGCGATGTTAGTAAAACGGGGACTCGAGGACTCGTGGACTGGGACGGGGGACTGAAACTTGGCACTAGAGACTTAGAAAAAAATTCATCTTGTAGGCTTAGGCTTAGGCTTAGTCTTGGACTTTCATTAAAAAGAGATGAAAAGAAACAAAAGAGAGCCTAAGCCTAAGCCTAAGCCTACAAGATGAATTTTTTTCTAAGTCTCTAGTGCCGAGTCCCGGTCCCAGTCCACGAGTCCTCGAGTCCCCGTTTTACTAACGTCGCATTTACTACCTGTTAAGTCTAATTTTGGTGAATTTTCGGTGCGGCCGTATATGGCGTAACATGGCTTGCAATAACAATGATTTTAGTGTAATATCACTTGCGGTGAGCTTACAGGATCACTAGTCCCGAGTCCCGAGTCTCAGTCCCGAGTCTTTCAGTCCCAGTCCCCGAGTACCCAGTCCCTGTTTTACTAACGCCCTAGAAAATGTAATTGCGACTTCATGAACCAATTTTTGACGTACTTAACTGAAAACCGAAAAGACTATGAACATCGTGCGACATAGAAGAAATATGCATAATGCAAAATATATAAACATTTGCGGCCTGTTTGACTTTTGTTGTCCAAATCAAAGCACTTCGACAATAATGACGTCGCTCCGAAATATTTCATGGTAAAATTTTAACACGAAGTTTCATCGGCGGGTTCGGTTTCATTGTGAATGTAGCGTAATCTTTGTAATCAATCGATTCGTCGATAGTGAATTCGAAATTCTTCAATAAAATCGCTACGAAATAGAGAGTTTCGGTTAAAGCTAACTGATAACCGATGCATTTATGAACACCGTCGCCGAAAGGCATATACGCTTCCCAAGGAATCGTGTCGTGCGGTTGGAGAAATCTTTCGGGCATGAAATCATCCGGATTAGTCCAAAATTCGTCGCATCTTTGTATTTCACACAAATACAACATAATATCGGTGTTGGCGGGAATTTCATAATCTCCGATTTTATCCGCGGCTATGTTTTTCCTCGGCAGCATTGGAACCGGGGGGTATAAACGAAGGGATTCATAAATGACAGCATTGAGAAAAGAAAGTTTATGTATTTCGTCCCAGTCGACACTTTTTCCTTCGTGTTGTTCGAAAAAGGTTTTTACTTCCTTCCGACATTTTTCTTGACATTCCGGGTACTTTGAGAGAAGGTACAAGGTCCAAGTTATTGTCAAACTTGACGTTTCGTGCCCAGCGATGAGAAACGTCATTAATAAATCATGCACTTCCTTATAACTGACATCGACCGTATCGCATTGCTCCAAAATCAGATCCAACAAAGTTTTACCGTTGGTGTTCAATTCGACGAACCCGTTTCGTTTATCCTCGATCTTCGATTGGACAATACCTTCGACGAGGTTGTGAATCAAGTGTGTTGTATGAGCGAGTTGCAAAAATGGACTCTTTTGCAAACGTTTCGGAAGTACTTTCGTTAGGTTTATCAAGAAATTCTTCAACGGTTTTTGAAACGGAAGTATCGCCGACCATAAAAGCGTTCCGCCGGATTCGAGCCAGTCCCTGATATGACATCCGAATGTTTCCGTTTCGAACGAACAAGCTTCTTTAAAATCGTGCCCGAATGCAATTAAACCGATGACATCCAAGGTGGTTTTGTTCAAAATATCTTTCACATAAATTTCGGCTGTATTTTCCGTTTCAGTGGTTTTATTTTCATCGAAACTTACTCGAAACAGATTCACCATTCTATGACCGCACATTTCGATAAGCGGCATAACTTTTTTCAACGCTGATAGTTTAAAAGCTGGACTTGCTAATTTCCTTAAACGTTTATGTTTTTCGCCATCGACGACGATTAACCCGTTTTCACCGACTGCGAAAAAAATGTTTTCTCCTCCGGGGAAATCGCCTCGTTCATAGTTTTTGCTGTTTGTCGATAAAATGTACTGAAACATAAAAGTACAGCGACAGTTCATAGACAAAAGCACAAATGTGATTGCTTTGTTAACGTACTTTCATCCAATATGGATCGCTGACGTCTAATCTTATGCGCCCGAAAAACATAAAACTTGTTCGAATCGGTCCAAATTTGATTCTATCCATTTTTACGTAATCGAGTATCATGCAATTTTTCATGATGTGTTCGCCATAGCATCCGAATAACGGATGTTTCAGAGACATTCCGGGGATTCGTTTCAATGGATTTAACCATACTCGGATATATATCATCGCCAGCAATATAATAATCGATAAAATCGGAATGATCACAGCAAGAATTAAAATCGACATGATTTTCAATTTATTAGGATTTGCAATGAGATTTGTTTTTAAAATTGTCCCAGATCGAACATATGTTTTGTTGAAAATAGTAACTTGTTTTGATGAATTCAAATGTGACGCGATATTTAGGGAAACCGTCACAGGTAGAGGTTCATATTGTAATTTTCACAGACAAATTTTGGACTTTATTTGCCCTCGGCGGGGTTATTGTGGAACCAGTTTTTAAACAAATGAACAACAATGAAACGTGATTCAACAGCCTTTGCAATTTTTACATTTCCTCGGCCTGCAATAACAGTTAAAAAAATTTTAAAAAAATGTGCGAGAAGGACGTTTTCGCATTCAATTTATTGCGCAATAATAATAAACAAAAAACAGTCATAACACTTTCACAAGGATTCAGGGCCGGCTTCGGTCTCATGGTCAGCGCAGCGCACTCTTTGTATTGAATCGAATTTTCTATCGAAAATTCGAAATTCTTCAATAAAATGGCCATGAAATAATTGATTTCAACCAATGCCAATTGATAGCCGATGCATTTGTGAATTCCATCGCCGAACGGCATGTAAGCTTCCCACGGAATTGAATCGCGCGGTTCGAGAAATCTTTCTGGTACGAAATCGTCCGGATTGGTAATGTTCGCATTTTGCATTTCGCAAAGCAGCAAAACAATATCGCATTTCGCGGGAATTTCATAATCATTGATTTTATCTGGGTCATTTGAATATTTTTGCAACCATGGAATCGGTGGATATAACCGGAGTGTCTCGTTAACCACTGCGTTGAGGAATGACATTTTGTGCATATCGTCCCATCCCAAATCGCCTTCGCGCTGGTCAAAAAAGTGTTTTACTTCCGCTCAGCTTCTGTCCTGATGCGCAGAATGTTTGGCTAACAGGTACAGCGCCCACGTTATGGCCGACGTCGAAGTTTCGTGGCCTGCTAGCAGGAACGTCATTAATATATCGTGAACTTCTTTATGACACACTTGGATTGTATCGCTGGCGTCCAAGATGATCCAACAATGTCTTACTGTTTGCATTTTCTTGTTTAGAGGCGTTTTTTTAGTTTTTCTTCGATGATTGTAAATGACTTGTGGTGTGACCGAGTTTAAATAAGACAATTTTCTTGAATAAAACATGGTAGAAGTTTGTTACATAAAGAGCACATCGTTTGATTAGTTTTTGGTTCGGAATATCGAAGTCAAGGACAGTTCTTGTCCTGAATCCAACCATTATCGCAATCGTGATCCAACGTGTTCGTGTCGAATGACATGACTCTTTGAAATCGTGGCCAAACTCAATTAATCCGATCACGTCCAACGTTATTCTGTTCAATATATCTCTTTCATTATTTCCGTTGAAGGCTTCACACAGTCGGGAAAGTAAAATTTATTCTCGTCGCAGCAGGTCGAAAACAGTTTCACCAATCGTTCGCCGCATGTTACGATAATTGACATCACTTTGTTCAATTGGGACAATTTAAACGCTGGACTAGCTAATTTTCTTAAACGTCGATGCAATTCACCGTCGACGACGCAACGCCAACGGTGAAAAATAATCTCATCACCTGTGTAATCGCTACGTCTGTAGTTTTCACTGTTCGCATGCTAAAATCAAAATTTCTATAAATAACTTTGAGAAAACAAAAAAAAGGCATCTTTTCTACCCTAATCCAGTAAGGATCGCCGATGTTCAATCTTTGCCCTTCGAGAACAGAAAATTAGTTCGAATCGATCCATATTTCGCTTTGTCTCGTTTCGTAACAGTTAACAATTCACAAGAAACCGATGAATTCGATGAAACTCCCGAATATCGGGCGTTTATGGTCACCCTGGAATTCGTTTCAATGGACTCAATTGCACTCCAATATAAATGAAAGCTGATAAAATAACGACAGAAAATACAATTAAAAGTATGGCTTGAAGAATGGCATCCATAATGAGGAAACTGGAACACAATACCAGCTGGTGACCTTTATAATGCGTTTTTATTTTGTGCAGGCGAGCAGGTTTTTTGTCGATATTTTTACACCGTAAACGTGTCTTATGAATTTAGGGTCGAGACAGTTTTCTGTTTGTTTTGATAACAATTTACAACGTCTCTTTCTTTACAACGTTTCACCAGAAGAATTGTCTCTTCGATAATATTATCAACCAAATCGTGTATTTTGTATGTCGTATGGTAGTTTTTTAAAATATTTTGAGGAACGTATATCATGAATTTTTCATTGGATTGAAATATTCCCGAATATAGATAAAATTCAGTGTGAATATTATAAAAGAAAATATTATCAAAAAGAACATACACATTTTCATATTTGAAGTTTACCAACGAAGCACGACTATGAACGTACAGTACAATGTTTATGAAAATGTTATTAATACTGTTATTTAAGGATACGGACCAGTCGCCACGTAAAATTCAACTCATGTGTACCTCGACGTACTGCGTTATGGGTCGTTTGGTGAATCGGTTTTTATATGAAATTTATGAATGCACAACTGAAAAATTTAGTTTCGGGCCAGGTATTTTTCGAATGCAATTCCAATAAAACTTTTCATTGAATATTCGAGACAATTCCGAAAACTTGTTTTTGTCTGACGCCTAAGCAAAAAAACTCCCTGAAATTTCCATCCGCAGGGCTAGATAAAGGACGATTGAATATTAGTCGACACGAAAATACGATTTTAATATTTTGCGAAATGAACGGAAGTACTTATCAGAAACGTTATATTATTTAAAACATAGTGAAACTTCATAAGTAGAGATTGCTTTCTGAAAAATAGGGATGCGCTTGTAAAATTAGCAAATCAAGCAGTATCTGTGAACAAAATGATTTTATATTTACAAAAAGCTTTTCCAGTTATTCAGATCATTTTCATCCTCAGTGTTAAATCCGGTTTAGGCCTCATTGTAACCATGGAAAATTCTCGATACGGTACGTTAGGATCCAAGGAAAATTTGAAATTTTTCAAAATAATCGCCATCAAATAGGTTACTTCGGTCAATGCCAACTGGTACCCGATGCATTTATGAACTCCGTCACCGAATGGCATATAAGCATCGAGCCGAAGATTCTCAGTTGATCCTAAAAATCGTTCGGGAAGAAAATCTTCAGGATTAGGCCAGTAATCCGGATTCCTTTGCATATCGGTGATTAACAATAGAATATCTTGATTCGCTGGTATTTTATGGCCTGCTATTTCGTCTTCGTGCAAAGTGGCTCGATTTAAATACGGTACAGGAGGAAACAATCGCAGCGCTTCGTGAATGCAGGCATTCAGATAGGAAAGTTTTTTCACAGCGTCCCACTCTATCGGATTTGTAACCGTTTCGAACATTTTCAGTACCTCGTTGCGGCATTTCTCCTGGTGTTCAGGGTATTTAGCTAATAAGTAAAGCGTCCACGTTAATGTAACGCTGGACGTTTCGTGACCAGCAACGAGAAAAGTCATGATCATATCGTGAAGTTCAACACGATTCAAATTCGCGCTTTCGCTACCGTCCAAAATGAATTCGAATAAACTTCGCGAATTCGTTTCATTAGAATTTTTCTCATTGGAACGTCGCTCGGCGATTTTCGTTTCGATGAAATTGTCGATTAGATCGTGTACTTTGTTACCGGTGTGAAAATTTTCGAACATCCATTCGGGAAGATACCGAACAAGTTTCATGATCGCGAAATTCATGGTTTTTTGAAATGGAAGCACAATACTGGGCTTAATTCGAAATTTCAACCATTCGCCGAGTTGACGGCCGAACGTGCCCTTTTCGAAACCGCACGATTCTTTCAAATCGTAATTAAAAGCGATTAAAACGATTATATCAAGCGTAGTTTTGTTTAGCAAGTCTTTTACGCCTATTTCGACGTAATTTTGCTCGTTTTCCGTTACATTTTCGCAAATCTTTGTTTGAAACAGTTTTACCAATCTTTGGCCGCACAATTCGATGTACGGCATGACTTTTTTCAATGTGGACGTTTTAAACGCGGGCGTCGCCAATTTTCTCAGACGTTTATGATTTTCACCGTTTACGACGATTAATCCCGTTTCGCCGACCACCATGTAAATGTGTTCGGCGCCGTTGAAATTTCCTCTTCGGTAATTTTTACTGTTCGTAACCATTACATGCTACAAAAATGAACACGATGAAAAAAATGCATTTCGTGCGTCACATTTGATAAAATGGGACAGAAATGTATAGAAAGAAAAACTTGAAACCAATAAGTGAAATTAAACCTCATGCATTTTCATTACAAGCTCTAAACTTACTTTAATCCAATACGGATCAGCTATATCCAACCTAATCCCACCAAATAATACGTAAGCCCGACGAACGCATCCATATTTTAATCTGTATTCTTTAAACGTTTTTATGCATTGGCAATCTCGGATTAATGCAAAACTGCTGAAACATCCAAAAATCGGATCGACCAATGGTGGTCCGGGTAATTTATTCAAAGGATTCAATCGTGTTCTTAGGACCACCAAAGTAATGAAGCAAATAATGAAGCTAATGGAGAGTAGAAGGTAATACAAAATATCCATTAGCAGCAGTTTTTGTGACCAGAAGGAAAAAGAAATACGCAAAAAAGTGCCTATTACTATCTTCGGAAGAATACTTCGGTTTAAAAGTTTTCTCAAACTTGTTGGTAAAAGTTCTGTTCGAGTGTCGAAACTAATGTCAAAACTGGGCTATAAAGTACGCAACAGGATGCCGAAGAGTTTGAACTATATATTGCACTTTCGGACCGCAATTTAAGTTCACGAATGAAAGAAATGTGCAAAAACTCTCACTCTCGCTTTCTCAAAAAATGCCAGGAGATTTATAAAAGTGCACAGTTTTTCTTATCGCTCTGATTCGATTAAGGATGCATAACTTGTTATTTCAAAGGACGCAAGGTCTTCAAAAAATTTAACAAATAATGTATTAATAACCGAAAGTGCGAAATTTTGTTAAACGCCTTTTAATTTCAACCATGACAAAAAGGTTTTACCAAAACGTTTACCAAATCATTTACACGATCAATTTGTCGAATAAACAATTCAATTCAAAAAAGAACAAAGAAGCCAGAAAGTGTGTTCGTATTTTTGAACACAAAAGCAACATAATTGACTAAAATCCGTAGCATAAATGCTTTAATAATTATTATCTATTAATAGCAAAGAAATAATATAATAACCCTGCAAAAGAAATCAAAAAATTACTGATCGTCACGCGCCTAGAACCATTATCAGTGTTACAAAAATCAGATTTGCAGCACGAATAGCAACTGACAAATCGATTTTCCATGTCGTCCAATGCCGTGCATCCGGGTGCACAAGTTTGAACACATTTTCTTTCAAATATGTACACTTTTCCATTATCAATCTCAGAATAGAATCTCCACACCTGCAAGAAAAATGACAAGAAAACTGTTCATTTTGATATTAAAAAGACAATGAAGATCATTCTCTTATGAAATATAAAATCGTTTATATAAATCATTTCTCAGTAAAAAATTCATCCAACTCACCATGCATTCTGAATTATCACTGTTACAATTTGACGTATCACTATAATTGGCACTTTCAATACAGGAAATACCGTGTTTATCCTTTTCGCAGGCGAAACATTTTAATCCCTCCACTAAAATTAATTTTTATGTGAAATTAGTGAGAAATCACAAATGAAAAGAAATGAAAAATTAATGACGAAAAACAGGTGTAATATCTTACGAAATATAAAATTGTTGAAGAAATGTATAAAAACGCAGACGTAGTATTGCGACCAGCTTCGCATGGTTAGATTTTATTCCTTGAAAAGCAAACGTTTTCGCAGCAAAAACGTGCAAATGCGTTTTCACATGAAGCAAGAAATCGATGCAAGCAAAGAGGGAACAATTTAGCTATAAAAGCGTAGAATCAAGAAACATACATTTTTCCTGTTCAAAAGTGGTTTTATTGATGTCGTTGTTTTTATCAAGAATGAAAATCTCAAATTATTCAAATTACGGCTGATCAGTGAATTCGAAGACATTTTTGCAGCAAGTGAAATTGAGAATGGCTGATTTTCGTCAACTTTAAAGGTATGCATTCTGCTGAAAAATAAATAAATTCGAATATAATTTGCACCACACTAATCAGCGAAAAAAACTGATCAAGAATCATGAAACAAATAATAAATTTTAAATTTTCACTTATCGGACCTACGATATTTCTTGAAAAAGAGGCGATTGATGATTCTGGACAATTCGTGCGTATCCAAGTCCAAACTGTGTTGAAAATTTCTGTTTTCAAAAAAAGTTTGTTGCGTACAGTTGATTTTCTTCAACTTTGAATTGTTTTATTTTCATGGGAAATTAACGTTTTTAAAAACGACTTGCGCCACGTTAATCAGCGTCAAAAATTAATCTAGATTCTAGACACGTCAACAAAAGTAAAAATAAAAAATTTTGGCTACCGACTTGCAATAGGTTTTCTGAAAAAAAAGGACGATTGATGATTCTGAACCTTTACATGCCTATCTAAATTCAATCTATGTTCGAAATCTTCATCGTCTAAAATTGTGTGCGCTATGTTTACGCGTTATAAGTATTCAAGCTAAAATTATGTTTTGATATTTAATTACGCGTAAATATTGAAAACATAAATTCTACATCGGATTAAGCGAGAAAATGACGACGGAAACTAACGATTGGATTAATTCGTCGATAGAAAACAGTAACGTAAGTATTTTTACCTTTTATTTTACTTAAATGTCGCCAATTTCTAACTTGTTCGAAAACTTTTAAGATTTTCGTTATTTTAGTCGTTTAACGTTGCCAATATGGTCACTGCAGCGGCCCTTGAAACGTGCGCAATGACCGACTACGAGTATTTGGGAGATTTAGACTTGTATTTCGAGAAAGCTTCTGGATACTATTATAAACAGGTATCCTTTTTTGTTTTTAAAATTGTAGGTTTAATTTAAACGTGTTTCAGGGATTTTCTGACTTTTATCACGCTGAGAGCCAATATTGCTGTCATTTTAATTGTGAAACTGGTCAGTACGAATGGCTTTTCGACCCCGTAAGAACTACTCTTGAAGTCAGTTTACGTTTTTCATGCAATAATCTAGATGATTTTTTAGGAATGGCCTTCGAAACATAACTGTCCTCACGACTTAAATGTTTACTCGCTTGTGAACGATTTAGTGCGACGAATCGACGATTTAGAACCAGGCGAGCTTATTGTACATTGCATTTTTTTGTTTTGTTTAATTTGTTGAATTGGATACTAATGAAAAAAAATTACTTACAGGATTTCGACGTGGCCATCGCTGGATCGTCGAAAGATTTGGATGAAATCGACGAAATTCGTCGAATTGAAGGTAACAAATAAAATGCTAATTGTCCATTATAGCTACAATTAAAGTTGACCCTATAGTCCATCAACTATAGCCGAATTAATTTCACGCTGTTTGATTTTTATGCGTTAGATGAAATCGAACCGTGTATTAGAATGATTCTTCAATCGACGAATAACAATGACACAAAGAATTTTGCTGAACTTTTTATCGTAACGATTCAGGGTGCAATCATAGGCACGAATTCTAAATGCGACGTACAAATTTTTGAAGACTTGACAATTGCGGATGTACGTTACTTACTTATTCATTTTAGGTTATATTTTTGGTAATAGTTGAAAAGTTATTTCTGTCATTTGTGCTTGTTTCAGAATCATTGCAAAATTGGTTTCGATTCCGTTACCAAATCTTATTCATTGACGACGCTCACCGACGATCGAAACGTTTTCATCAATGACACGCTTGTAGAAGAAGTAATGCTTTTTATTTTGTAGATTTCGTCGTTTTTCTATAGTTTCTCGTATTTTACTCTTTTTGGTATGTTTTCTGATAGTAGTTGTTTCCTTCTTTCAGACCGAACATATTTTGTTGAATCATAAAGATAACATGATTATTGGAAATACCTATTTTTGCCTTCACATTCACAAAGGAACCAATACCTGCGCAGAATGTGAACCCGGATTACAAATATTAAATCAAACCGTTCAAAGTTCGGGTACGTTAGAAACTACACTTGATTCCCAAACCGTTTCATATTTGGATGCTTATTTCTTTAGAAACTATTTTGAAACCGCTAACGAAAAATCAGAGAGAGAAATTGCGTAAAAAAGAACTTAAAGCTATGAAGAATAAATACGGACTTGGTGTACGTATTTAACATGTTTTCCATTTTTTTCACGGGACTTAAATTTTTTGTTTTAGGTTAGTTACGATTCTGAAAAAGTCAAAGAAGATGAGAAAAGCTACGTTGACAGAGCCGATATTCGTAGGAAAACCGTCGGATCCGATACGATTTTCGACGACTGTCGACCAATGGAAACAGCTTCCGTCAACAAGTAACCAACTCTTAAACCATTTCTCGTTTTTAGTTATAGTTTGCGTGCACAAATTTGAAAATTCAGGCCGATGCCATCGACGAACAAAGGTTTTAAAATGTTAGCAAAGATGGGTTGGAAAGAAGGTGATAGTTTGGGAATTCGAGACGATGGCATTAGAGAACCGGTACGAAAAGCAAAATGCGAATCGATTTTTCATTCATGTATTTAGTTTCGTGCAGGTTTCTCACACGTCGCACGTCGGTTCGGGCGGTCTCGGATCGGAAACATCGGCTAAAGTTTCAGTCGGCGATCAGCAAGAATTTCATCGCAAACGATTCAAATGGTTGAAAACCAAAGAACGTTTCTTAAAATTGCCCAATTCAGTCGACAAATTTGTCGAAGATACCGTTTGAAAGCTTCATTAATTTGTGTCGAATTTTTATTTCCTGTACAATTTTGTGTTCGAAATGTGTTAATAAAAGCTTATTCTCTTATTTCGTTGAAGATGTTTATGAATCTTATTCGGTTTTACCGAAATTTTTATGAAATCACTATGAACGCTTTGAACTTGTCACTGAACAGAAATTTTGATATTTTCGGGGATGACTGAAGGATTTTTTGAATCATTTTGGTCCACGGAAAGCCCGGTACATAGACTTTCTTTTATGAAAATTTTCATAAATTCACTTTTTGTGCGCTTAGACTAGCATGGGTGCCAGTAGTAAAGAGGAATTGGAACACGCAATACAAAATTGCAAGGAAATAATTTTACAAACTCCCAATCAGTCCGACAAAAAGCGACAAATGATCAAAGAATTAATCGAACTACGCCGACAGTTACACGAATTGAAAGTAGAACTGTCTTCTTGAACCATTTTTCTCTTGTCATTTTTTATCGTTTTCAGTTCGAACCTTTAAGATTTTCGTTTCAGGAAGGTGCTGTAGAACAAACTGGCAACGTCAATATTTGCGGTCATAAATTCGTCAATCAAGGACGTCGAACGTCTGGAAATCGTTTTTGCGACAAATGCGGTCAATTGGTGTGGGGTTTGGTCCAACCGTGGTATCGATGCAATGCTTGTGGGTACTATTGTCATTCCAAGTGCCTCAACATTGTAACGCGAGTTTGCGCTAGTGTAAAAGTAAATCAGTACCCGTAATAAACAGAAATTGCATTGGAAAGCGTCCTTTTTGAAATCGTGATGTAGGCCTACGAAAATCCTGTTTATATTCTGGATATTTGTCCAGAACGCGGGCTGGCGTCGCAGAAATATCGATGCGCCGAATGTCGAACGAAAGTTTGCATCGAACGTAATAAAATTCGTTCATAACTCGTCCTGTAGATGATATAAACTGTCATTTTTCGATTTCAGATGATAAACAACAATTTCCACTCCCTCGACAATGCGACTATACAGGAAATTACTACTGTCCGACGTGTCAATGGACCGACGAAGTTCCGATTCCTGCTAGAATCGTTAACAACTGGGATTTCGATCCAAAACCGGTAAAAAAAGTTGAACTGCTTTTAATAACTTTTCATTTCATTTATGGACAATTTTTTGTTTAAGGTCAGTCGAAATAGTAAACAGTTTTTGAAACTAATGCAGAAAAAACCCGTTCTACGTTTGGAAGATTTAAATCCTCAGCTATTCAATTATATTCAAGAATTACGAAGTGTGAAAGTAATAAAATATAGAAATTACTAAATGTTACTTGTTTCTCACTTTTCAAACTCACGTACCGTCAGCTTTTTTGTTTTCACTTTGCGTAAATTTTGGAGGTAATGAGGTCGGATTTAATGCTGATGAAACCGTTTTTATTATGTTGTCGAGAAGCGGCACAGCAACGCTTATTCGCTCAATTAAAACCGTACGGACATTTCGTCGACGGTGTCGACGCTTATTCAGTTCAGGATCTAATTGATCTTCAAGCTGGAATTCTTGAAACTCGTTTGAAAACCGTTTTGGACGCTTTTACGAAGCATATCAAAGTCGATTGCCAAGTAATTTTTTTTGTTATTGAAACTATTTTGGCTCTTTATCAAACGGAAAATGATGGTAGACTTGTCGCGGCAATGGTTTTATATGCGAATTTTGCGAAGATAAAGAAATTTTATTCCCTTTCGACGATTACGTCGTATCGTGCCGTCAATGCCGTGCTGTCTTCCACAGGTACTTAATCGAATGAAATTAAACCTAGTTTTGCACTAAACCGAAACGTTTTTTGATTAACTTTTTTGCAGGTTATGTTTTGATAAAAATCAAGCGAAATGTCCACGTTGCTATAGAAGAACTCGAAGACAATCTGAAAATACTTTCCTAAACGAATAAATCGCCTTTTTATGATATGCTACATAATTTTATATTTTTCGGTTGAAAGCTTGTTTTATAAAAGATTTTACGGAAAAAGCTAGTTTCGTGATAATTCATGTTACATGGACTTTTATATAATTTAAAAAAACAGCAAGCAACTAAATAAATTGTAATCGAAGAACAAAATATTGAAAGAGAACTGTGTAAATGTGCTTTAGTAGAAAAAAAATTATTTCAATAAAACATGATAAAAATGTCCAACAGTGAAAACATTTTGGACAATTGTGCCACTAAAAGTGAAAGCAAGAAACGATTCGATATCGTTTCTAGGATTTATTTAAAACTTTGCAAACTATGGAAAGAATAATTGAAGCATCAAAAGCCTAAATTATGTTCCTTTTCCCATGCATTAAGTCTACAATCAATTCCACTTGTTTATTTGGCCTGCAACACGCTAATTTGCATATATATATAAAAATAAAATGAAAACCAAACCACCCGGGCATTTTCATTGGAAAAGCTGATTTTCCTACTAAGTGTTTATATGAATAATGCATAAGAGAAAAAAAAAGAAAGCCTCTATATTCTCTGCGGTAGAATCGAGGTTCAGTAAACGAACGGAAAATGTAATGATCAATTTGCAATAAGTGAATTTTTCAGAAACATGCCGTATTCGGAAAGGGACTAAAAACGAACGGGAGAGTTCATATCCTGAGACTTTTTAAACATTTTCGACTTTTCAGAAGCATCTCAAACTCATCCCCAATCGACGCCGAGGCGACGACGACGACGTCTGCCCCATGAGCCGATGAACGTCGTTCGACGTGCAATTTACTTCGTTTTTCTGCGAAAAAGGTTCCGGTCGGTGTTTCTTGTTGAGAAGAGTTTAGAAATTCAAAAATTATCGACCTCTGCCTTCAATCACAAATTAACCGTTTTTTCTGGCCTTATCTCTCTCCTTTTTTCGACTTTCCTTCCCTAATGGATCGCAGTTTCGTCGACTTGTCGGAAAAAAATTAACCAAATTTCAATCTTTTTTTACACCCAGACGCCCTACTGTAGTTGGATTTCTTTCAACGTAACGTTTACGGCTTCGACTTCGCCTTAGAACGACAGATTTCGAAACATTTTCAAAGTATTACAATGTTTTCCTCGAAGCTTACAGTGTTATTCATATGTCAAATTTGTTATTCGTCTTCGTTCAATTTGACAAATTACACGGGTAAATAATTCACATCATTCGAATAAACTTTGATACGAAAATTTCCTTGGATTTTGCAGATCAGGTGACAAATCATGTAACCAGAGCTAATTCTGTTAATGTAAAATTAACGAGATCTTTATTAAATAAACGAACCAAAAAAACTCGTCCGGTTCTTCATCCTCACGATACATTAACAGTTCATGTTTTGGCAGCTTTGTACCAAATTGTGGATGTTGTAAGCATATGAGAGTATCGAAAGTTAGAAAAAAATTTAAATTTGTGGTTTCCAAATTGATTTCAGGATCAACGATCAAACCTCGTAGGAATATCTGCCTTTTTCGATATGGTAATAAAAAAATGATATACATCTATAGAATTTTTGCAAATATTTGTTGTTTTTAGTGGTGGTACGATCGATTTTTGACTTGGAATCCGGAAGATTATGATAACGTAACTCAGGCTTATCTACCAGCTAACGATATTTGGACACCAGATTTTTACCTCTATCACAGGTGAATTTCGGAAAAACGCGTTTCACGAAAAATCTTTCAATAAATAAGTTTTTTTCAGTGTTCAAGGGAGCACTGCACTGCTTGTTGAGCAATCAGCAGTGTCCGTTTATCACAATGGTATGGTGAGGATATTCATTCCGTTTACTGCAAAAGCTTTATGTACCATAAATGTGAAATATTTCCCATTCGACAATCAAACGTGCTCATTTGTGGTAAGATTTAGTCGTTACAGTGTCTAAAAAGAAAATCTTCAGGAAACTTTGGTTTAACAATGCGGAAATTGTTTGTTTTTTGGTGTTTCAGTTCGGATCCTGGTCTTATCAAGAGAGAGACGTAAAATATCTCGTTTTATCACCGACTGTGGATTTAAACGATTTTTACGACAATCAGGAATGGCGGTTGACCGAATCTCATATTATAAATTCCAGATCGGTTTACGAAAACGGTTTCGTCAACGAAAGTTATTCAACGGTTACATTAGAAATCAGAATAACTCGCGAATCATTTTATTACATTTTCAATTTGGTAATACCGTCAACTTTGGTCACAATGGTATCAATAATTGGGTTCCATGTACCAGCCGACAGTACCGAACGGAGAGAATCAAAGTTTCGTTTGGGCATCATGACGTTGCTGTCCATGGGCGTTTTGCTATTAAATGTAGTCGATGATATGCCAAAATTCGGCTTGTTCAGCACGCCAGGGAAACGAGGATCGTTCAGTGACGTGCCACTTTTAGGTATTGAAAAATAACGTTGCCAGCTTAAAACGAGAACCCGCTTTGTGTTTCAAATTTCCGCATTAATTTAAGGGATTTACTATCTTACGTTGATATTTATCGTCAGTATGGGAACCTACACGTCGTCGATATTCGTCAAATTAGAAACGCACGCTTTGCACAACCCGTACGAAATTCCTTGGTGGCTAAAATGGTTACTGTTGGAAAAGATATGGGCTAATTTTCGAAACAGGAATACGAGAAACGATGTTAAATCAACCAACGGGATATTTAAAATCGACACCGTTCTAACGGATCCGATCGAATTAAAATCCAATCGAACAAGCTTCGATCAAGTTCGTAACTGTTTTTTAGACTTCAACCAGTGATCACGAACCACGAACTTGCACATAAAACGTGAAAGCTTTTTTGACAGGTATTTTGTTTTTAGTTCGATCAACTGTGCTTCACCGGTCTCGTTCCAACGTTGTTCAGTAACAATAATCGACGGAAAAATAGCAAGACAAATTCGCCGGGTGACGTTCAAACGTTGAACAAAACTTTTACTCGTTTGATCGACGTTTGTTCGGATGTTTTAAGAGAAATTTCATTCATACGAGTATCTTTGGATAATAAGAAAACAGACGATAAAATATGCACGCGAATTACGCCTCTCACTCCGGAATGGAATATCGTTATTTCACGAATCGAAGCGATTTCATTAGTAATCTATTTCAGCGCCATTGTCACAGCTCTCGTGATGTTCTATTGTAAGGATTGGTATTAAAATGGTATCGTGACACTGTCAATGTCAACCGGAGGATGATTGAGAAGTTTTTTCGAGATTCACGTTGTTGCCGAGAACACGAAAATAAAACAACATTTGACACCTCGCGTAGAATGTTTCTGCTCCAATTTTTATTTTCAAAATATTCAAAACTATTTCGTTTACAAATATTTTATTTATTTTAAACATTTTCGTTGTTGTGTTTTGCTTTCTTGCCCAATAAACTTTGTCGGGTTGCAAAATGTTACATCGTGCAGAGCATTCCGACGCAAATGATAATTGCAGAGTACAGTACAATTTTAACTATAGAAGTTAGTTAAATCGGTCTATCATACCTTTTCAGATTTATGTTTATGCGATTTTGAAAATTTCCTGTTTTTCAACTTCTCCAAACATAACGCATGACGACCAAAATTAAAAAGTTGTCATGCTGGAACATCTTCGATGTCTTTTTAACGATCGCCATTTATACTGTGCAAAGTTCGTCAGAAATGAACTTCGAAACAAATCATAAGTGTCCCACACGGATGTAACTTCGGCTGCCAAACATTCAAACGTACAGGTTCTTTTAAACAGGAAAAGACGTTAAAAATGAAATTGTTTTGTTTCTGTTCATCATTTTTTATTCTTATAGTCAAGGACTCTTTACGATCAAAAAATGACCTCGAATCAGTTTCCATTATGTCATTTGTAATACAGTGCGACGTTCAACACAAAGTATCCGGTTTATGAATGAAAGTTTATTAAAAAGTAGTACTTTTCAGTATCAACCTATATAGAACTATATAAGTAATAATAATCAACCATTGTGATGACGTTTTTGTACCGGTTTAAAGGTCCGAATAAAGTCGACTGACTGTAAAACTTTGCCCGATTTCGTTTTCGTGCCCCCGAGCAGAAAGGTAGGTGTGTGCGATCCGCGAATAAAAATATCAAAAACGTCGTCTACAAAACGATAAAGGCCACTTTGGGGAAGGTCGAAATTTGTAATTTTTACGAACCTTCGACGACGTGGAAAAAAAACGAATTGTATATTAATGATATTATTATAAAAGTAAATTTTCCATTTCGTTTGGCACTCCTAAAATTTGTGCAATTGTGGTTTCAAGACCGATCAATTATATTATAGTTGAGCACTGAACCCTTAAACCGCGGCTGAATTGCTCGTAATCGTACCAATAAAGTTTGTGTTTCAGCGAAAAAATGAGCTCGAAATTATTTTATTCTACGATCACATTATTGGTTAGTTTTGTTCACTACGGGAGCACGTTTCCATTTGGATTGCAGCCAGCGGATCAGAACGCACCGAAAAATCCTTTCGCTCGAAGTCACGTACCGTTTCAAGGATCTGCTCAACAGGATCTGCCCCTATCCCCCAGCAATCAAGTGCAACAGCAGAGCCAATTCTTGCAGGGACCTCGCCTGCTGGATCCCGCTGAAAGCCCCAACGCTGCTGATTGGCCAACGCCTCCGCCGATCGGCGGCGGCGAAAGTCCTGCTCAGCAGGCGTCGTTCTCGAACTCGAACTCGAATCCAAATCCACCCAGTGCGAACTCGTTATCAGTTCCGCCCAGCTTATCTGGTACCAACAATAATCCGATTGTACGACCGAACCCGAATCAGCAAGCGTTCGACCTGGTAACACCTCCGCCGATACCACAATCTGGTTCGCAGCAAGTCGATTGGAAACAAAACAGTTTACCAAAAACTCCTGGCGAAGCTCATTTATGGGCGAAACAGCAACAAGCCAATCAAGCGCGCGCTATCAACGCTGGCAATGGAAGTCCGTTCGACAATCTGCCAATCCAGAACACGGTGAAACCACAATTTCAAATGGCTCCTCAGTCTAATCCGTTCGATTCTTTGCCAATCAGAAATCGTCAAAGGCGTCAGTTTATGGGAGCTCCGCCTGATGCCCCGGTGCCTAATCCGGCTATCCCTAATCCGGCAATACCTAATCCCGCTGTACCTAATCCTGCGGCTCCTAACGGAATTCCAAATGGTATGCCAAACGTGCCAACGAATCCAAATCCGGCTATCCCTAATCCGGCAATACCTAATCCCGCTGTACCTAATCCTGCGGCTCCTAACGGAATTCCAAATGTTCCAAGTAATCCGGCACCAGCAATGCCAAATGGTATGCCAAACGTGCCAACGAATCCAAATCCGGCTATGCCAAACGTACCGAGTAATCCAGCAATGCCTAATCCCGCCGTTCCTAAAACAATTCCGCAAGCAATTCCTAATCCTGACACTCCAAATCCCAGCAATATTCCTCAGCCGGCTATGCCAAATCCAAATCCGGCCGTACCAAATCCCAGCAATATTCCCCAACCAGCCATGCCCAATCCTAATCCGAGCAGTATTCCACAACCGGCTATGCCAAATCCAGCAATACCTAATCCATCGCAAGCTAATCCCAATGGATTTCCTCCTAAACTACTAAACAATCCCGGCTTGCCAAAAGCACCAGTGAATCCTAAATATCCCCCGTTGAGCAACCCAACGCCACCCAAATCGAAACCAGTCAGCGGATTTCCTAATACGAATGGAAACGTCGTTCTCGGACGAGATCCGAGTCTTCCCGACGTTAAAGAGCAAAAAATATTCCTCCCAAGTCAACTGGCTAATCAACAAAATTTGGTTCGCGATCAAAAAACGCCGTTAAAAGAAACTAAACCATTGTTGCCCAGTCAACTTGCGAGCATAAAAAATTTCGGTAACAGCAAAAGGTAGAATTCGTCTATTTTTGCTAACTATTACGTACTGTATTGTATACAACGTTTTTTAATGTATTATATCGGTATACGCTTTTCGATCTTTCCCGAAAGAATAAAATTATGCGCGAACTTTGTGCCGAACGATTCGTTATGCAGCAAATTTGGAATCATAACTTTTTGGAAACAAAACTGACGCAAATAAACAGAAAATGTTTGTATTACTGATTCAATTTACCTTTCCGAATGACAAAATATTTGATTCCTTAAATGACTTTCTTTGTACATTTACGAAACGTGAATTGCACTCTATACTGTAGTTTTATGTCTTCATGCGTGTCAATCACGGTCAGTATCTGATCCTTGCACGTTACTCAAAATAATTTACGAGTTTAAATTTTAATGTCTTTTTAAACAGGATTCAAATAAATTTCGTTTTTCGTTAATATATTTACAATTTTGATTTATATCGGAGAAAATTTCACGTTTATAAAATAATACATGATTTTGAAAAAACGGTAGCACCTTATTTGTTTGGCGAACGTTGAATCTACACTGTTTTATATTCTTACATTTCAATTTGAACAAGCTAAAACTTGAAAATACACTAGGCAGTAAGAAAAACTTTCAAAATTCGAGATTTAACGAATTTACACAAAACTCGAAGCAAGTTTTTTTCTCGAAACATTTGTCATTCGCTGTTTGGTTAGGTATCGCAACATTTTTATTTCGAAAACTATTCCTCAAACAAACGTAAAAGTGTCCAAAGGTTAATCACGAAAGTTTGCAAACAGGGACTCGAGATTTTTCATTAAAACTTCTTTTCCTATCAATTTTTCAAAATATTAGCATGGCAAGACATTTATTAATTTCTTTGAAACACGTTGTAATTGATAGTTATGATTAGGAAATTAATATTTATAGATTAAAAGAAAGGTATTTCACTTTTTACCCCTCACGGATTCAATTTGTACAACTTTTAAAAATACATGTCCGCTTTAATCACTTTTTTAGAAACAAACTTCTGTTCGTTCAAGAATATTGTATACTGTATCTGTTTTTTTAAAGGACGTAAAATGTTTTACACGTCGACGTAATAGAAACTATTATTGAAACATAATTTTTACGGTTCGCGTTGCGTTAATGCATTAAAAATCACGTATCACTTTTTAACACTGTTTGAACAGCCTGAAATTTGAAACTAAGTATTCGGTTTTGAATTAACATTCGATCCTTTAGTAGCGCGATACGATCTACAACAAAAAACATTTCAATCGAACCGAAAACTTGGTCGGTACGGCAACGTGACGTAAATCTTTTTTTGTTATAACAACTTTTATCAATGTCTCGACGTTCGATAATGTTAAAAATTTGATTGATAGTTTCGACGAATAAATTGAATACCAACAGTGGAATTGGTTTTAATAATGTATTCGACATTCGACGTACGCACGCCGTTTCGGGGTTCGTGAATCGAAGACGAAAGATAACCATAATGGTAGTAGAAAGAGACCCGTTAAAGAACCAGACGAAACGCATTTTAGCAAAAAAGAAAAACTATCCAAATCCATTAGAGGTTTCAATTTTGCTTCCTTATTCCGACGACCGACGTGCACTTTTTTCGCTTTTTTTCTTCTAAATGAAGTGAAAAATTTTCCCTCAGTTTCGAAACAAAAAAAGGGCGAGGTTCGTTCTTATGAATGGCAAATAATCGAACAAATTTAAATCGTTTGCTTTCAACTCGTCTTTCGAAAGCGGCGACGAGTGTCATTGTTCGACCGTCATTTCAGATGCACATAAATAAAAGTTCGACGACGATGTGACGTGAAATTTTATCTTATTGACTTTTGGAAAAGCGATTTCTACGAAACATTTGTGTTCTTTGTTTTGTTACTTTACACACCGGAATCGATCTCAAGCTAGCTCGTATCGGCTTCTTTTCGAACTCATTTCGGTTTCTCTTTTAAAACAGATTGTTCGACCGTAAACATTCCGAGCAAAGATTCGAAAAAATGTTTGCCATTTGTACGTTCGATTCGTTTCTTCAACTGTTGCCGCGGTGAGCCTAGACGTAAAAAAGAGATTTACTTTTCGTTTTCAATTTTTACATTCGAAAGCTTCGGCGGCTAACAAATAAATTGGTACTACCTATTGATCCGAGGCTATAGGCCAGTACTCTCGCCGACGTCGGAACGAACGACGACTAGCCGAGAAGGCTTTTTTTACAATGAAAACTTTTTTTCATAACGCCTGCAACAATCCAACCGAATCGCAATCTGATCTCTAATCGTCGGTCGGTCGGTCGGTTCGGTGAGAAATTTTCGATCCGCAGGCGGCGTGCGGTTCGAACGGCGGTTGAATTTCAATTGGATTCAGCACAGCAGCGGTCGCTCGGCGGCTTTTATCTATCCGTTTTAGTTCTCTAATTGGGCAAAAAAAGTTCCTCAATGGAACAATCGAAGATTACCGTCGGCGACTATCGATACGACACGGACGACATATTGGGCGAAGGTGGGTACGGTAGCGTGTACCGTGGCGTCCAATTGTCCACCGGATTACAGGTGGCTTTGAAACATATTCCCACCGAGAAAGTGAAACAGACCGAGCTGGATAGCATTATAAAAGTGCAAAGTTCGTCGTACGTCGTTCGCATTTTGGAGATTATCTCGACCGTCGATATCACTTATATGATCATGGAACTGTGCGATATCGACTTGGATCAATTCATAAAATCGTACGGTAAACTGAACGACGCCAATCTCGATACCGTTGGCAAATGTTTGGCGCAAGGATATCTGATCTTGCACGAAAACGATATCGTCCATCGAGATATAAAACCTCATAATATTCTTTTGAAACTAAAATGTGACGACGGTCGGTGCGATCAGCCGCTCATCGACGTTGCGAAATACGCCGATTTCGGGCTCAGCCGATCGTCGTGCAAGAATGATTTGTCGAATTTAGCCGGCACTTTGTTTTATATGGCGCCCGAAGTGGGCGCCAACATCGTCGATTCGCGCAAATACAACGAAGGCGCCGATATGTGGTCGTTGGGCGTCGTATTGTACGAATGCATTTGCGGCACGTTACCGCTAACCGAACAGCAACTATGCAAACTTTTCTTGCGAGCTATGGAAGGCAATTATTTCGGTTACGTACCGCCCACGTTGCCCGATAATAGTTCGGACAAGTTGAAATTCGTGATTAGTAAACTGTTAGCCTTAGATCCAATGTCTCGACTAAATCCGACGGAATTTCACGCGTGCATCGTTCACGATAGTTTATCTAGCTTTCTCCGTTGCGCTCAAGATGGTCCTTGTTGCGTGAAAAGCGTCGGAACCGATAGCTTTCGACGCACGCCTTCGGAATTATTTTCAAGGATTTTGTCGTCGGTGACGAAGTAACGAGTCGTTTTTTGGTTTCTCTCGAAGTTCACAACCCTAATTGCATTATTATTTCACTTTTATTTATTTCTTTTCGTAAATTAACGAATTTTAATCTCAAGGGCATTCGCTTTATTTATCAAACTTTGAAACAATGAAAACTGAATCGTAAATTTGACTTCTAATTTAAAATGGCTTAGAAACAATTTGACCGATGATCCGTTCATTTGATCCCCAATGGCTCTCTTCCCACAACAATTTATGGTCATTGAAAACCAACTTATCAAAATCTTTTTGAAATTTTTTTTATTTCACGGTCGTAAATGTTCAAATTATAAATTAATTTTAATCGAATTTTCAACCTTTTCAAACGTTTCTCCAGTCCTTGAAAACCTACTTGCTGTATGTACAGTATTTCGAATAATTCACAGTGGAAAAATTTTTATATGATTAAGAGATGTCTTATTTTATATTGGAATTATCGGATTTTTGTTCATTAACATGCTTTGTTATTTGATTCCCTTTTTCGAGTTTTTATGCGTAATTTTAGATGTTTATCTTTTATTGCAGAGTTCTAATTTTAGAAACATGTTTCGTAATTGCTTGTCCAGAGCGTCAAGTTTAATGAGGAAAAAACGGGTAAACTGGTTGTTTTCGAGATTTTTCTTTTGTCACTTATTTATCTAGCTTGTTTTTATTAAAAAATTAAATCGTTTACGGTAGCAAAAAACCAATTTTCTTTTTCGACTCGATTTTCGATTGAATCAAGCTGAAAAATTGCGCATGCATGCGTTATGGTAATCAGAAAAAGAAAGTTTGCAAAATAGCTTTTCACACATCGAAAAACATGCAATTTGATGCGTAATAGTGAAATGATTCGACTGCTTTGCTACATAAACGCAAATCAACAAAAAAGTTTGATATCAAAAACCAAAACATGACTAAGATAATTTACCAATTTGTAACACGAAAGCAGGACATTTAAGTTTTCAACAAGTATACTACAATAATTAAACATAAATTGTGATCTCTTTTATTTCGGTGGGAGCCAATGGCTGAATAATTTACAATCGGAAACTTGCCAGTCGTAAGGATCTTCCATTTTAGCCGGAATTTGAGGTAAATATTGTTTTAATGACGATTCTAATCCAAAATAATCAGGTTTCTAGATGAAATTCAACTTTTCAACATTTCGTACGAATTCGGCGACTTCGGCCGGCAGAACTTGACATAATACGTCGGGTGAATATCGTTTTTTCAGCGCCCCAACTTTATCTTTATCGTTCGTTTTTCTCCACGGTAATTGACCGGTTAGCAATTCGACGAACGTATAGAACAATGAGAGCAAATCGTCGCGCCGTGATAGACCTTTCTTGTCGTGCGCCGTCAAAGCCTCGCATCGAACGGTTCCACGAAATCCGACGTTTTCTCGAGGTTTCTTCAATGTCCCGCCGCGATTCACATAATTGCGACACAGTCCAAAATCCAACATGTAAACGATGTTTCTAACTTTAGGTTCTTTGCCGACGGCGAAATTAGACGGTTTTATATCTCGATGAATGTAACCCAAATTGTGTAGACTTCGGTGGATTTCAAACATTGTATGGTCGTACGATACGCTGCGCTGTGACGTTTTCGCAGATCGATTGGGTTAAGATATTTTTAAATGATAATTCGATAAGATTTTTTCGACCAAAACGTTTACAGCTACTTTTTGCGACCGACCGCTCAACAAGAATAATAAAATCAACAATGAATAGTGTAAAGTGAACGCTCTACTTATAACGCAAAAAATTGATGGATTTTCTGCAAAATCGATCTATGTATTCTATTTTTTATACACTTTGTGAAACAACTTTAATCATATTTTGGTGAAGAAGCTTGCATTGAAAGTGTTCCAATTTCAAATCTTTGGTGTTCCATTACGATTTGATATTTCTGTCTTATTAATCCATATTCAAATTGAATAAATAGTTTAAAAATAGCTGAATTTTCTTACTGTAATTTTCATGGAAACAAAAATAGACCGACAATAATCGAAATATGCATTTTGGTTGTTTCTTTTCAGCTTAAACTGTCCATTCTGTTCAATAAAACATGCTCGTCACGTATCCAAACGATGTGAAAATATACAATTTAAGTGCCGGAAAATCTTTGCCCGAGGTAAAAATAAGTGAAAATTTAGAAACGGTCCAAAAAATGTTTTTAATGTTTTCCTTTTTTTTTCAGTGGCTTTCCGATAGAAAACGAAGGAAATTGCTACAAGACGACGATGGTAACAGTTTCAAACGCGTTTTGGTGCTAAAATGTCGAAAAATATGCATGTTTTTGTTTTACAGATTTGCGAAGACGAATTGAATTAATTCAAGACTTCGACATGCCCGACTGCAGTAATTGTATTACGATGTCGAAAGACGGTCGTTACGTTTACGTCGCTGGCACTTATAAGCCGAGAATTAAATGTTACGAGGTCGATAATCTGTCCATGAAATTCGAACGGTGCACGGATTCGGAAACGATCAAAACACTTGTATTAAGCGAAGGATACGAAAAGGTAGTTATGATTCTCTTTGTTCCCGCTAAATCGTTTTAAAAACAAAATAAGTGCCATTTGCTTGATCATTTTGTACTTAATGTTAATGTGTTTTAATTATTGAATATTGACTCCTAATGTTCGTTTTATTTCAGCTAGTTTTGCTCGAGGAAGAGCGTTACATCGAATTTCATGTTCAGTATGGGCATTATTTTCGTTTGAGAATACCGAAATTCGGTCGAGATATCTGCTATCACGAACCGTCTGCCGATTTGTACGCCGTCGGATCTGGGTTGGTTGGTTTCGGTTCTAAAATTCGCTTACGCGTATTCCATTTAATAACTTTTCCGTTTCCAGTCCAGACGCTTATCGAATTAATTTGGAACAAGGTAGATTCATGACTCCGCTTTCAACCAGTGCTTCTTCATTGACGAAATGCGATGTCAACCCTGAGCATCATTTATTGGCATTCGGTACTTGGGAGGTTCGATTTGTCGCATTATTTCGTTACAAATGATGTAATTTTCAAAAGGATTTTAAGGGTAAAATCGAAGCGTGGGACCCTCGAGCGAAAACCTGCGTCGGTACTTTAGATTCCGCTTTGAACCTGGCTAATGAAAATTTCAAGTATTGTCAAACACTTTTCAAATACCGAAAATTCGTTATATTTTGTTCTATTACAGCTTGAAACAAGTTCCATCAATTTCTTGCTTGAAATTTAAAGACGGTTTGCATATGGCTGTCGGTACTTCTACTGGACAGGTGAGCTTTTTAAAAGAATCCTTTTCGATTTTTGCTGAGTTAAATGATAACGGATTTCTAATTAGATTTTATTGTACGACATTCGATCAGGCCGGCCATATTTGATAAAAGATCACCGATGCGATTTGCCAATTCGCTGTGTGGATTTCTGCACCGATATGGATTTAATAATGTCAATGGACAGTCGAGTTGTTAAACTGTGGAGCGAATCAGAGGACGGAAAGCCTTACACGTCGATCGAACCGGGAGTCGATTTAAACGATTTGCATCTGATTCGTGGAACTGGTAATTTCCAATTTTCTTTCAAAATCGGTATCTTTGTGGTCCCAAACGGGTCGTAATTTGAAACCATCAGCGCTTCCGTTGCGCTAGCTTCCATTTTATCATTTAAATAATGGCTGATAATTGGATCATAAACGTGACAATCTATGAACGAAATTTGCCTTGTTTGAATTCATATCTGAACAAGTACATTATTTTTGAAAATTCTTACATTTTAGGCCTGTTTTTCATCGCTAATGAAGCTCAGAAAATTTTAACATACTACATCCCTAGTTTGGGACCTGCTCCTAAATGGTGCTCATTTTTGGACAATATTACCGAAGAATTGGAGGAAACCGATCAACCGGACGGTAAGAAACTGTGCATTTTCAAAACGAACGTTACGTAATAGTTTTTGTACCTGTTTAGTGTACGACGATTACAAATTTTTAACGACTAACGAGCTGGAAGAGTTGGGCTTGTCTCATTTAATCGGTTCGAAAATGTTGCGCGCTTACATGCATGGATATTTCGTCGATGCTCGACTATACAATAAAGTAATAGCAAAGTTGTTTAAAATATATCATTTTCAAGAACAGTTTTCGTTTCAGGCTAAATCCATGGTTAATCCATTCGCCTATCAAGAATATAGACAGAAAAAGATTCGCGAACAGTTGGATAAAGATCGTTCGAATAGAGTTCGCATTAAAGTAAAATTAAGAAGCGTTTCATTTTTTGACCCAGTTTCTCCAATATGACCGCTGAATTTTTGCATTTTTTATCATAGAAACTACCTCAAGTTAATCGAGAACTGGCTGCTCGTTTGATGACCGAGGAAACGACGGTCGACGACGAAGAGACGAAAAAGCAAAATGCGCCTACCTTTGCGGCGAAAAAGAAGTTGAAGAAACAAAAAGCCGTTGCTAAATCGTTGCTACACGACGATCGATTCAAGGCGCTTTTCGAAAATCCCGAATACGAAATTGAACCTGACAACGAAGAGTTTCAACTGCTTAATCCGGCGTTGGCTCGATTGGAGAAACAAAAGAAAAAACAAAAGAAAGTCGTAGAACCCGTCTCGAACGATTCGGATGACGGTGACGAAGAAAAAGAGGTAGAGTAATGAAAAGATTTTTTGCTTATTTTTTGCAGATTTTTGTTTCGTTTAGGGCACTTCGAAAGTTCACAGTGACGACGATGACGACGACGACGACGCAGAAGATGGTCGAGCATCTACTTCTTCGGAAGACGATGAAGATTACGTTCAGGTAAATTCGTTTAAAATAAAGTTCCCAGATTTATCGCGGATCGTCGCATTTTTGCTTTGGATGCCTAATGTGTACGCTTTTTCGTTTCAGAACTTGAAACTAAATTACAAAGACATAACTCGCCAACGGAAAGAGAAAGAGAAAGCTGAAAAGTTTGCTGACTTTTCGAATCGTTTTAACAAACCGAAAGTGTTCGAAATTCAATGCGCCGACGATTTTCAAGGATGGGGCAAGGAGTTGGCCAACGCGAATAATTCGACTGATAAAACGTAAATCGGAAATTTCAAATTTTTTTTTCAGACATGTTTATGTTTGTTTTGAAGGGTTTCATTGGGAGTAAGGCTAAAGAATGCGAAGAACGACGAAATGGAGGTGGAAACTAAAACGAGCAGCAAAGAAATAACTTACGCAATTGAAAAGGTGAAAAACAATTTCGTTTCTTATTTTGTTCTATTTAGTTTAGTTTTGGTTGTTTTTAGTCTTACAAAAAAGAAGAACGAGAAAGAAAATTAGCTGATCATGTGCGAGAGCGAAGAAAATCTCGACGATCGGCGTCTACGTTAAAATCGAAAGGAAAAAGATTTAAATAAAAAAGAATTTTTATGAAATTTTTGAAGATTTGTTATTTGTTAAAATAAATTTTTGGATGAAATCAACATTCGTCTTGAGATAAAGTTATTTAAACAAATTTTTTGCTTCTTTGAAACTCGTTTTAGCTAATTTTGTAGATTTTAATGCCATTTACAGATCGAAATTGTTTTCAAGATGCAATCTCTGGGAAAGGTTTCTATTTTCGCCACCGTCGCGTTGGCGATTTTGTTGAATATCGAACTCGCCGACGAACCGTTGATTGTTTCCCAATTAGTTACATTGAACGGCAACATTTCGACGGTTTTTTCGAAAATAAAGCGTTCTGATAAATTACCATTGGTGAGAAAATTGAAACCAGTTTTGAAACGAATGAATTCTTTGTCTTCCTTGAATTCCTCTTTTGTTTGATTTCAGTTGTTTCCGTGGTTTGACGACGTCGTACCGACGGACGATAGACCGTGGGGCAAAGGAAAATTGCTGAAGGCTGAATCCGACTATAAATTCATTGGTTCGTTTTGCCTTCTGAAACTTTTCGAGCAAACACTGACTTCGTTTTGTAGGGAAATTCCACTCTTTCGTTCGAGTTGTGGATTACAAAATTGATTCAAAACTTGAATTCGAGGGCGATATGTTCTTACTGCCTCGAATTATCTGTTCATTGAATGAGTTCAAAAGCGACGATCAAATTGTTTTAACTCGTTTAGAAGTGAAAGTTTTCTCTCGACGACAGAGCGCTTTTTTCCAAGTAAGTATAACATTTCGAACCCACTCCTTGCCCTTTTAATGAAAAATTTCGAATCTTTTTTAGTGGTTCGTGCGACCCGTTTTACGTTTTTTCCTGTATTATCAGCAAAGGCAAAGGTTTTTCATGTTACAATATGGCTTTTGACGAAATAATTCCATGCGCAGAATACCAAAGATTTATTCCATTTTTTGTGCTGTGATCTGATTTGGCTGTGATATTGTTTTCATAATTTTATTTTGTTTCACGTTTGTGCCTTTTTCATGCAAATAAATATAAAAAAGTCGTTTTTTTGCAATTACCGTTCATAAACATTGCGAAATAAAAAGAAAAATTAAACAGGAGAGTTCATAAAGTTTCCTGTTACGATCTAATAATGTAAAGATAAAAAAAAACTAACGGAATATTTGTTTGTGTTTGTTTCAGCTGATCCAAAAACGTTTCACATTCCAGCGTGGAATAAAACTGGTGTCATGTTCCAACTTTTTCTTTGTTCGTACTCGTTTCCAACGTTTGAGGTCACAATTTTACTTCCATCTTGATCCCACGGATTTTCGATATCCAAGATTATCCCCGGATTAAGAGCCGATTCCAACATGTTGCCGTTCCAACGAAACAGTTGATTTTCATTGCCGGCCATGTTGATCTTCTTTCGCCACAGAATCAAATGTTGTCCGACCGAATTCGGGTTTCCCTGTTCGACGTCGAGGACCAAATTTGAATCCAACATTGATTCTACGAAATAATATCCGTTCGCGGTGGCGTCTTTCATGTTCCACATTTGATCCAAGCTGGGCGGATTTTTTTTCGCGGAACTTATCACATGAGTTCCTTCCGACGCATTGCCATCGGCTACGGTGAAAACTCGATCGACGGCGTTGTTCTCGATGAAGAACCCTTGAGGCACTTGAAGTGGCGTGGGTTCGGGAAATTCGCGCACTAAACGAGTCAAAAATCGAACGATAAGTGGTCCATAATAGAAACAACAAGAAACTAAAAAACGATCACATGCGTGAATAAGGACAACTTTTTATTCCCATAAATATCAAAAAAACAACTACATTTCATGCACGTAAAGTAACATTTTAACTAAATTCATGCACATTTTATTACTACGAAAATAAATCTTCCGGACATTTTCTCGTTTCACTTACTTTCGCAACACTGTTCAGTGTACCAATGTTGACTGATGAGACCACTTTGAAGACCCAAAACGACCAACGCCCCGTTATCCGCGCAAACATTTTGAATATCTATGCAGAGATTTTCGCCGAACAACGAAACGATGTTATCCTCGTACCATTTGAATAATTGGCTCGGACATGCTGGTTGCACTTTTTGGCACACTGTAGCATAGTATCCGCACCCGTTCGGATTCTCTTTGATGGTCAGAACGAAGTTCGTATTCAAACATGAGACGATATGAAAATTGCCTTCGCAAGGTTCGAAAATCCACATTTGATTTTGCATTTGAGGACTTTTCTTATCCCACACCAGAATTGGATTTCCCTCCTTGGCTTCGCCGTATTCCACGTCCAAAACTTTTCCATTGAATTTGCTGACGATATGGCAAGTGACGCCGGTCAATGGTTCGTTGGTACCCATCGGACATATAACTGGTTCCGGAGGAAAAGACATGTTGTCGAGCAAAAACCTTGCTACAACACCGACGGATCTGAGGGAAAATCTATTGCGACAAAATTTCGTCTTCAGTCGGTCTGAAATATGTTTTGGATTTCAAAGCTAAACCACAAAACAAATTTTGAGAACGAATCCAGTTTATATTGTGTTGTCTCAAGTGGCTCCACGATTCACGTAGGCAAAACTAGTAGAGGAAGTCCATTTTTGCCACCTAAAGCAAATTTGAAGAGAAACTCATCGGGCAAAATTTTTTAACTCGCCGTTCGATTCATTATGCAACGAAGACCGACATTCATTCCCCTACCTACGATTAACAAACAAAAAAAGTGTTTGGTTTTTCCTCCTACGGACACATTAGCGTTATTCATTTTGTGCATCATCGAGTAACAATTAATGCAAAAATATTGGCGCGTTTGGCGTTTCAAAACATCGCATTTTTTTATGTAAAGTGTTCTGAACCGAAATCAGTTGAGGCCGAGCTGTTGCGGCGGATGGTCGTGTAAAATACGCACTCATTTTTCAAGTATATCGCAATTAATTGTAATTTTTTAGCTTAAATATTCTAAAGAAACTACATGTTTTTCGTAATTTAGTTGTTTTTTTTTGCATCAAAGTATCATCGAACACCATTTACAGTTGAAATACCATTTATTCGTCTTCATTTTTGAAAAAGTAACGATTATAAATTTGACAATTAGAATTCGAGTACCTTTGTCTTGTTTTTCAATATTGATTGCAATCTTTAGATTTGTTTTTCGTAATGTCGTTTTACGCCAAGTTCGTTTTCATGCTGCATTCTTTTTCGCTCGTAAACGGACAACCGCCTTCAATTTGCGGATGCAAAACGGCTACCATTTGCGGATACTACTTGTCACATAAATCGTCGGATTTCGATCGAGCCAATCAAATTTGCAATTTCTACGACGACAGCGTTTTGGCAACTTTCGAAGTGATCGCAGCATTGAATAGTGACGAGAAAATGAAATGGGTCGGCTTTAAATTAACTACGAATCGCAGTCAATGGTTTTGGATCGGCGATGGAAATCCATTGGATCGTCTCGAACACGAATGGGATCAAAGTATGGGAATAAATTTCACCGAAAATTCTTTGTGTATGTCTGTCACGAAATCGCGTAAATCAACGAAATGGGTAGCCGCGCCATGCAATCAAACGTTAAACGAAAGTTTTTGTCAACGACCACTGCGGAATCAATGCCACAAATGGAACTTCACCTACGGATGCCTTTGGGACGACGAATTGTGCGAACACAGGTACGAAGAAAAACAACACGACAGCGACGACGGCCGAGATAAGTGCGAAACACGAATCCAGAAGAAAGTGTTTCGAATGCCTTGCGAATCTCATTTGTGCACGAACTGCAAACTCAGCGTGTGGTCTCAATGGTCGACGATGCCGCAAAAACCGGGTTATCGTTGGCGAAATCGAACGATTTTGAACGAAGCTACCAGTTCCATATCGCCTTGCAGTAGTTTTAAGTTATTTGACGAAAAGAATTCTATTTCTCGAAAAGTCACACCAAATACAAACGAATCGACAGGCGAAGACGCAACAAACAGAATTGCAAAAACTAAGTACGAAAAGTCAAGTATTACCGAAATCACTGAAAGAGTAAAAGCTGAAACAAATATCGTCGTCGAAACGAATCAATCCGGAGCAGATTCAACAATCAAACGTGTTCAAAATGTTTCTCTAATTCGCGGAAGCACCACGACTTTAACGATCAAATTTCGAAATCAGTACGACATTACAAGATTTCAACAGAATGAAACAAATACCAGCGACGAAACGATCAACGATGTTCAAAATGAAAACTTTCCGAAATCAAATGGGTCGGAACGAATTTCAAATGTATCCCACTTGGAAAAGGAAGAATCGAATACGAAATTAACGCTTGTCAATTACGCCTTTATTGCTATGGCTTCGGTGGTAGGTCTGATCACTTTGGTTCTAATCATCGCCTTGCTTTTATATTGCAAAATTCCACGAAGAAAACACATGCGGAAAGAAAAAAGTGACCGCAAAAAGAACGCACAAACGGGCAAACAAGTTCCAGAAACGGTTGAAAGTGAGATCGAAAATGTCGAGAAAACTACAAACGACGAGCCAATCATTTTTGAATCGGATATCCCAACCGCCGAAGAAAATACGCGAAGTGTGAAAGTAGATCTATCTTGCGATCAAAGATCGGAAAGCGCCGAACCAGTCTCGATTTATAAATCTTCAATTTCATCAGCGACGAATAAAGGAAATTCTTACGATACAGTTGCGAGCTGGCCTATCACTTAAAACCACTAATTTTATGCTTGTTGATTGTTTTTTTTGTGTTATAATGAGAAATTGTTCAAAGTTGTTTCACTAAATTTAGTTCTTTAATTAAAAATGTCTTAGGAAAAGCTTTATTTTGGAACATCGTTATAAAAAAAAAAGTTGAAAACTGCCCGATTTCTATTCAAAGTGCGCCAAAAAACATATTAAAATTGTAAGAAGTTTTAAAAAATAGAAATATTAACGTGTTTTGTTATTTTATAAAGCAAATTTAGCCAATAAAACGCTTCTTATATTGGACGGGCTTGTTGCCAACTTTGATTAGATTTTCCGTTTTTGGCTTCGGCAACCAACGTTCCGTGGTCGCCGCCTTTGCTGGCCAAAACCAAATCGCGATTCAGCGCCGAATGGATACAATCGCCGGACCATTCCCATTGTTGGTTTAATCCTTGATTCTTTTCGTAAAGAACAACTTTCGAAGCGGATTGTCCGGCTTTGCTCGGTATCTCGATGACCATATTTGGATTGAGTGCTGAAGCTATGTAAAATCTGTTATTGCCCGCCGGTTCCAGGCGCCATTGTTGATTGGCAGATGCTGGCGAATTTTTCGGATATACCAAAATTGCTGTGTTATTTTCGGTTTTGCTGTGGTCCACATCGGCGACGTGTTGATTGGACAAATTGACCAAATGGACGTGCTCGTCTGCCGCTAGTTTTTGGTCCCTGCTAGCCAAACCTGCGTTCTGCTGCTGGCCAAAAGCGCCTCCTCCTCTGCTAAATCGAAAAACAAAAAATAAGCTTTAAAACATGTCACTAAAGCGATAATTGTTTCATGAAAAAGACGTTACCCGTGATGCTGCTGTTGGTACATTTCCGAATGGTGTTATCAAAGAATGTGTTCAGAGAGAAACTCAGAGAGCGTCGTCTTTACTATCAACCGAGTCAAAATGTTATCCGATAGATGGGTGAGGTTTCAAACTTTGTTTACACGAACTGTTACGAGCATGATGACAAATCGGACCAGAAACGATCATATTCGTGTCATTTTCGAGTGACTAATCTGTGCTATAATGGCTTTTTTATATCAATAAATGTTTGCCAAAATACGAAATAACGGAATGTATTTATTTGAGGTTGTATATTTGACATGTATAGTATACCCAAACACACCTTTTTCAAATATATTCAAAGGTGTCGGTGAGAAAACTAGTAACGCAAACAAAGTATAAAAGATTTCGTTTTGAAACGAAAATAACAAGTTTTATTGAAAAAACCCACAATTGCTAGCAAATCTACATTTTTCTTAGCGTAAACTACAAAAAAGCGTGCAAATATAAAAACTGTAACGCACGAATGTTGTTTGATCAAAACTCATCGTGAATCCTTTTTTGAGCTCTAATCGCGAACTTGTTGCCAACTTTGATTCGGCTTTCCGTTTCTCGTTTCGATAATTAAACTTCCGTGATCGCCGCCGTGTTGCGCCAAAACCAAATCGTGTCCGAGTGCCGAATGGATAACGTTGCCTTGCCAATCCCACAATTGATTCGGACCTCCGTTCTTTTCGTAAAGGGTGCACTTCGTGCCGGATTTGGTTTTCGATCCGGGCACGTCGATGACGAAATTGGGATTCAATGCGCTGACGATCATGCATTTATTGTTACCGGCCGATTCCAAACGCCATTGCTGGTTGGGCGCAATCGGGGTATGTTTCGGATACACCAAGAGTTCAGTACCGTTGACGGTTTTGCTGTGATCGACGTCGATCGCGTGTTGATTTCCTTGATTGACCAAAACCACCAAATCGTTGGCGCCACCGAATTCGCGTTCTCGTCCGAATTCGCGGCCGAATTCACCTTGTCTGACGAAAAAACGAAACAAAAATTAGTACTTCATTCATGTTCATTGATGCAAAATATGCAAACGCACAAAATCGACAGTACCTCTGGTGTGATTGAAACATTTTCGCAACTTTCAAATTCAAATTTTTAAATTTTCACGAAATGAATGCTCGAAATGTTTCTAGCTTAGTTTTGCAAGCAGTTTTATCCTGGCAATGTGAGTCAATAAATTGAGGGTGGAACTTTTTGTTTGACAATGACAACTATAGAGTTATGAATAGATATGAATAGGTTCTAAAATGTGATCATGATTTAATCCGAAATCTGCTTGGACGACGCCTTCTATGCTTTATTTAAATACCATTTACAGTTCTACATTCTTTACAAAATTTCCATTTGTTTACGGATTTACAACGTTTCAATACAAAAGTTTACTGTTTTAACACCAATAAATTTAATCTGAAAAAGTATTATCACTGTACAACGAATAACGGAGTCGAAAACGAAACGTGGCTGTGACTGCTCGCATAAGTTTGCTCGTAACTTTCGGGAGTTGATAAAATCGAAACGCGGCGAAAACGTGGGCGAAGCGAATAATCGGCTGTACTTTGTTCACTATCGGACGAATTTATTGAAGCTACATCGGTGTATTGAGAAGCATTTAGTGTAAGAATTGAGGGATCGTCATCGCTGATCTCAGAAACGGGCAAATCGCTGGAGTTGACTTCAGAAACCGTTGTACGATTCGAAATAGTTGTATCGGTGCGTATGAATTCGGAACTATCTGAACAGCTGTCATTAATTTCGGAACGGGTTTCTGCAGCGGCTGTGCTGATTTCGGAATCACTTTCATGAATCTCAGCGTCAAAACGGATGTATCGGTCGCTCCACCCTCAACAGTTGTGTCTGAAGGAATTGTCATCGATCTAAAACAGAAATCACAGTTTACCGTAAAATGCGAAACAAAAAATTACAAGTAACCTTACAACTGAACACCAGAATTTTGCAGCAATACGTCGATTCCGCGCGGTAACAAGACACGATATCCTCGTCGTGGAACGTGCAAATTCGAAGTGTTGGACGTTGATGTCGAACTATCGGCGAGATAATTATTTGCGATATTGCCAATATTCGAACCTCTGTTGATAAAGTAACTGCTCGATTGACCTTCGTCGTTTTGATTCTCACCGTCAGGCTGAAGTTGCGGTTGAAGTTGATCATTATCGTTTACAGGATTGCTTCTTCTTTCGATTTCTAAAAGTTCGTTTAACGCGTAATTCGTCGGCAATTCGTGTACTCCACCGTTGGGTAACGGGGTTTCTTGCCGACACGTCGGATACGCTAAATTCCAAATCCACCGTCCGTTTTGACGACCGGTTAATTGACGAAGGCACGGCAAACAAAAACTGTGACCGTATAATAAAACTTTAACTGGAATTCGCAAAACATTCAAACATACTGCGCAATCGGTCATTTTGAATTTATCATGTTTAGTTCTTGTAAGGCCCACGATAAAGTTTCCGTCCATGTAATATGCGGTCTTCCTCTGGTTTTCTTCTTTAAAGGTTCCCATAACCAAAGTCTCAACAGCAGTCCCTCCTCCGTCATTCGACTTAACTTCCAAACCACGACAGCCTATGTTGCGATAGTGTTCGACCAAACGGGATTAATCCATAGTGAAAGTATATCCATTCATTTGTTATCATCTGATCCAATCGGATTCTCAAGATTCTTCGTATCATTTTGTTCTCGCTCGATTGCAGTCTGGAGACTGGATTACTTTATAGTTCGTCACGTTAAATTCTGTTTTCCAAACACTTTTCGTCTCTTGAATCGTCGCGATTTTGATTTTAAATTTCTGAAGTTCAGAAGCCAAAATATGCCAGCACCCAACGCAATGTAAAGCTCTAACGTTCCATGTCCCTAACCTAAACGGTCTGTGTACCGTATTAAAGGCCATTGAACTACTGATACCGCAGGCCAAACGGTACAGGAAGAGCGAATTTGAAAAACCGACCGCTCGGGACGGCTGACAGATCCGTCATCTGGCGAATGAAGTTTTAGCTCAAAATGATGAATCATCGTTACAAAACTAAAACTTTTTAGAGCCCTTTTAGCCAAAAATGCGTTATAAAAATATAATTTTAAGTCTACAGACACGTCAGCTAACTTTAGTTTGGAGTTAGAAACAAGCAAATTTTACTAATTAATTGCGCTAAATTATAAAAGACATTTCACTAGTAGAGGAAAAAATTGCGCTTCGATTTTGATGTATCTCTTTTTAACGACTTTGTTGCCAATTTTGGTTCGGTTTTCCGCTTCTATTTTCGGTGACCAAGGTGCCGTGTTCGCCGCTACCGTGCACGGCGAGTACCAAATCGTTGGAAAGCGCCGAATGGATGGTTTGGCCGGACCATTCCCACTGTTGGTTCAAACCTTGGGTCTTTTCGTAGAGATGCAATTTCGTCGCCTTGACGCCGTCTTTGGCCGGGATTTCAATGACCATGTTCGGATTAATCGTCGAAGCGATGTAAAATCGGTTGTTGCCCGATGGTTCCAACAGCCATTTCTGATTCTCTGAATCCGTTTCCGATTTTTTCGGATACACATTGATCGCCGTTCCGTTGGCCGTTTTACTTTTGTCTAGGTCGATGACGTGTTGATTGGACATATTCACCAAATGTACATGCGAATCGAGTTGTGGTCCTCCTCGCATGTGTTGCTGTTGCACGCCCTCGTGGCCCCAGGCTCCACCACCTCTGAATCATGAAAGTGAAAGAAAAAAGTGCAGAAAGAAATCACATTCGGACGAAATTTCCTTACCCCCGGTGTTGTTGTTGGTACATTGTCGAACGAGATAAAGTCAAAATTAAGCGACGATACGTTCAAGAACCAAATATGTGCAAGACGATTTTGCAAAACGTTTTATAGGTATAAAATGAGTCAACCGGGCCAAATAGTGATAACCCGGGAGAACGTATTCAGCCCTTTCTGTTTGCATAACTCAAAAGATAATGAAACCGTTTACATGCCTATTTTATGAACTGACTAATTCTCAACAAAGTTCGTTTTAAAATACACCTTTCCTGACTTGAAAACTGCAAAAATTATAAAATTGTTTTTTGTTTCTCAAAAATGTCTTGCAAAATGCAATCTCATGCACTAAAACGGCTCAAACCGTGTCAAGACATATTCATTATCTCATGCAAACAAGTTCAATTAAACTATTTTATTGTTTTTTAAAATATCAACTATATAATAGTGCAAAAGCAAAATATCGGTGCACAAAAATTAGATTAAAATAATAACGGGTTTTTTTTCGTTTCATCTTTAACGAGCTTGTTGCCAACTTTGGTTCGGTTTTCCGTTTCTCGTTTCGACGATTAAAGTTCCGTGATCGCCGCCGTGTTGAGCCAAAACCAAATCGTGTCCGAGCGCCGAGTGGATGACGTTGCCTTGCCATTCCCACAACTGGTTGGCGTTGCCGTTCTTCGTGTACAGTTCGCATTTCGTGCCCGATTTAGCTTTCGCGCCTTGCACATCGATGACCATATTCGGATTCAACGCCGACGCGATGAAGAACTGTCCGTTGCCGTGTTGCTGCAAGTGCCATTGTTGGTTGGGCGTGGCGGGTGTATGTCTGGGGTACACCAAAAGGTCGGTCCCGTTTTCGGTTTTGCTACGGTCCACGTCGATGGCGTGATTTGTTTTGTCCATATTGACCAAAACGATCGATTCGTCAATACCGCCGCGGGCGCCGAATCCTTCGTGACCTCTATAACGTTCACAAGCAATAATACAGTGAACTATAGTTGTTTTGAAAAAATGCACCAACGGGCTTGCGCCATGCCTCGATGCATTCGAAACATGCGCGAAATGTTGCTCGGAAAACCAATCTACAGTATGTACCTTTGTTGTTGATGGAACATTTTCGAAAATTGCAAATGTCAAACTCGAACGACGAAACTGTCCAACTCAAGAATGTCCCAAAATGTGCGGTGCGTACTTTTGCTAATACTTTTATCGTTGTTTCATCGTGAATCAACTTTTCGGATGGAAATGATAAGATATAGGAAACGTTTGCGTAGGTTTTCGAACTTTGTCAAACTGCTTTATCAACAAACATAAAACGGCTTTGACATTACTGTCAACAGAATTCGTCGGATGAGCTAAATTTGCGAAGCCGTAAACTATTAGTTTATTTGCTGATATACAACCTTAAAATATATTTTAACGGCGCAAAAACCTTTTCGTCAAAAATAAAACTCCTTCGATAAATAGACATTTTTTGCTCGAATACGTTTTACGATTGTAGACAATGATGTTTTATTACAACAGAAAATTGCAAGATATTTATGATTCAGGTTTAGACTTACAAATGGTAAAAAAAATTGGCTTAAACGCGCATTACAATTTCGTTGCGCATCGTTTTTTCGAAACAAAACCAAAAATCATTAAAAAAAACATTAAATACAAGGAATTTAAGGAATTTAATTAGCCTAACATTATGAACTGCTAAAATGCGGGAAAGAGTAAAAAAGAAACAAATAAAGCGTATCTACTTTTGATCAGTTTCGGCACACTTATTAATTACGAACTTGTTGCCAATTTTGATTCGGCTTTCCGTTTTTCGTTTCGATAATCAGACTTCCGTGATCACCGCCATGTTGGGCCAACACTAAATCGTGACCCAAAGCCGAAACGAGCGTACTGCCTTGCCATTCCCATAACTGATTTATGCCTCCATTCTTTTCGTAGAGGGCGACTTTCGTGCCTGATTTCGTTTTCGAACCCGGAACGTCGATGACCATATTCGGATTCAACGACGTCGTGATGTAAAATCTGTTTCCGCTGTGCTTGTCCAAGCGCCATTGTTGATTGGCGGCGATGGGCGTGTGCTTCGGGTAGACCAATAAATCGGTTCCATTTTGAGTTTTGCTATGGTCGACGTCGATGGCGTGTTGATTGCCTTCGTTGATCAAGACCACTAAGTCGCCAGAACCAAATTCGCCTTGTCTAAAAAAATGCACGATTACTTGCAACAGGTGAAACTTTTGAAACGGGAAAGCTAAGTTTACCGGAACATTTTCGAATTCGCAGGAAAATAATTCTCGGCCACAAAGTCATAAAATAAAGTACGACAATGGATTGGGCGTTATTCTGCGATTCTTTTTTATCATTGTCAGATTGCATTGTCGAAATGTTTTCCTTTTGCCTCATGGTTAAGTCAAGATTGAGTGTAGACAAATGTCAATATAATGTTCTTTCGATCAACAATTGAGGTGAATGAAATTTGAAACTCGATCGGGTTATCAATACTTTTTTAATTCAAAATCAACATTCATGAAACTCCAAAGCAGCTACAAATAAGTTTAATTGTGCAAGTTTAGAAAACTAAAATGTTATAATAATAAAAAAACAAATTTTAAGGAAATTTCTACTGCCATCTTTGATTTTCATCGCCGTTATACGACCACAAATGAACACTGAAACTGTTGGAACAGTTGATGTCCAAGGCCATATTCGGATTCAAACAAGATTCCAACAAGTTCGTATCCTTCCAACGCCACAGCTGATTATGTTCCGGGGGATGCTTCGTTCGTAGACGATCACGCGAGCGCCGCTATTGCCATCGCCGCCTTCCACATCCAAAATCATATCAGGATTCACGCAGACCTAATGAAAAAAGTTACGCCGTTGAACTTATCCGTTTCCAATCTCCACAACTGTTTCGGTGCCGGCGGATATTTTCTCGGATAAGAAACCACATTGGCACCATTGATGCATTGAGCCCCCTCAGTGTCCAAAACGTTTCCGTCCGATTGCGTTTTAATAAAATGCCAGCGATGGCCATGGTGGAAACTCATTTGAGCTGATATGCGTTAAGGAACGGAAGTTTTACAGCATCAAATTTGAATCGTCTACAGTTCGTGAAAAGTGAACGACGTAGAGAAAACAAGCATATTTTATTTTCATTGTTGACTAATAACCAATTTAGACGCAATATAACAGTCATATACTTCGCAAACTGTGGTCGAATCAATTCCGAAAATGAAACAAGTTTTCGCCCGATTTCTTAATATTTCGATAAAAAATGGAATAAACAACCGATGTAACGCGGCAAGAATTTACGGAAGCTCCAGAGACCATTTTTGATTGGCACCGTCGTTGTACTCCCACAAATGAACGGTTTTATTGTTGGAACCACTGATGTCCAAAACCAATAACGGGTTCAAACATGATTCCAAAGTATCCTGATTCTTCCATCGCCATAGCTGATTCGGTGCCGGTGGATGTTGTTTCTGATAGATGATCAGTCTCGCTCCGCAAGCTCCGTTGCCACCGTCCACGTCCAAAACCATATTCGGATTCATGGCTGATGCAATGAAAAACATGGAACTATTGTTTTGGAGGAATTCAAAGCGCCACAACTGATTGGGTGACGGGGGGTACTTTTTCGAGCACGAAATTATATACGAACAGTCGCTACATTTTTCGTCATCGATACCCAAAACGTTTCCATTCGAGAGAGTTTGAATGAAATGAAACGGTTGGTTGTAGCTCATATTTGGATCCGACAAAGAAACTTTTACCAACAAGGTTCAGAAGTTCCCAACAAAAAAATCGTTTACTACAATCAAAAATAGAGCACATTTTGCTTTCAAGAATGAATAACAACAAAAGGCGAATTTACATGCAGATAGGTCACGATGAATCGCAAAAATGCCTACAAAGGATGGCTTTTGTAATTTTTTTCCTTTTTTTAGTCCCAACGTGCCGTGCAACATTTAAGCTAAATGCTGCAAAAAACAGTTTCAAAACAAATAAACATAAAAACTGTTATTTCTTTAAGGTGATTCTAATTGCCATTTTGGACTGTTGCTCTCGTCGCTGATCCACAAACAAGCTATACCCGAAAGCTTTGGAGTCAAAAACAAGGGTTCATGCATGGACATTCGACTTTCCAACATTTCGTTATTCCAACGCCATAGTTGACTGGAGGGTGGTGGACTTTTCCTTTCGTACATGATCACATTTATGCTTCCTTCTATGGCTACGACGTCCAAAACCATTTTCGGATTCATTGAAGATGAAACAAAAAAATAACCGTTATCCACTTTTTCCAAACGCCATAACTGTCTGGAAATTGTTGGTGATTCTTTTGTGGCCGAAATAATGTTGGCTCCATTGATGCATTCATTGCTCTCGATGTCTAAAACTTTCCCAGTCAAAGCAGATTTAATGAAGCAATAATCTGCCATTTGAAATGATTTTCAGCAAGAAAATTTATCGATCAAACCAGGTTCTCGTCGTTTTTCTGCTAAGAAATGATATTACATGAAATGAAACAGTTAGTAAAAACTAATACTAAACACTTTTGTGGATTAGTAAGGCGATCGACCAGTAGATTATCTGTTTCATACCTTGGACATTGCTTACTAAAAATAAAAAAGTGATTCAGATGTCAGATTCATTTTTCAAAAAATTTTCTTTGCATTTCAACGTTCAATATTTACATTGTTCTGAATCACTTTTTGACACAGAATTGTGACTAAAGAAACACAAAAAAATTTGTTGGTTTCCCAAGTTTTAATCTACAAAGCATAACATTATTTAATTAAAGCTAGGCACTTAGTTAATTAATAGAATTTTATGGAAATTGTGGCAGCCATTTGCATGACCATGTAGCAGCCATTTGCATGCATTCCATTACACGACCACAACTGAACATCAGTATTATTGGAACCACTTATGTCCAAAACCAAATTCGGATTCAAACAAGATTCACACTTATCAAGATTCTTCCAGCGACACATTTGATCCGATTCTTGTGGACTTTTCTTTTCGTAGACGATCACGCGAACACCACAATCGCCGTCGCCACCAGCCACGTCCAAAACCATATTCGAATTCATCGCCGATCTACTGAACCGGGACCGGAACCGGGACCGTTGAACAGATGGGTTTCCAAACTGATTGGAAGTCGGCGGATTGTTTTTCGGATAGAACATCACATTGGTGCCGTTGTTGTATTGACCGTCTTCGATGTCCAAAACGTTTCCAATCAATTTCGTTTAGAAATGCCTATGGTAGTTGTGGTGGTAACTTATTTCGTAACAATAAAAACAGAAAATTCGTTCCTACAGGCCGTTCCAACAACTGATTCGTCGATGAAATAGTGTGCTTTATTTTTGTTTTATTCAGATTTCCAGACGGATTGTGTCACTGATAAAACAAATAAAAGTTGATTTTCGTGTTCGCACTGATTCAGATATTGAGAAATCTGTAGTTGATTCAATTATGGATACAACAGGGTAAAATTTTATTAGTGAAATGAAAATATAGTGAAAAATACAACATAAAATTTGCATTTCATAACATTTTTGAAACATAAATTGAATGCAACTTTTTGAAACTAATTTTTTCTATAGTTTTGTAATTAGAATTGTAATTAGAATTAATTAGAAGAAGTGATTAGAACAAACACGATTTCGACAATTTTTTAAAAAATGTTACGAATTTTCCAGTTGCCATTTTTGATTGAGACTGCTGTAGCAAGGCCACAAATAAATTCCATTTGCGCCAGCAACATTCAAAACTAAAGAAGGGTTCCAACAAGATTGCAACATATCTTTATCCCAACGCCACAACTGTCGAGATTCGGGCGGATTTTGCTTTTCGTAGATTATCACTTGAGATCCCCAATTGTAATCACCACCCACTACGTCTAGAACCATATTTGAATTCATTGCTAATGCAATGTAAAAACAATCATTTTCTGCCATTTCAAAATGCCACAGTTGACTCGAAGTTGGTGGATATTTTTTGTTGCAAAATATCACTTTAGCGCAATTCTCTGTTCGACAATTTAGGAGATCCAAAACGTTTCCATTAAATTTACTTTTAATGAAGTGATAATAATTCATGAATCTTGTAATTCAACTATCAAACGTGTCAATTTTACACATCACGTTTTCAACACTACAAAATTTTGATTCAGTTATTTGTTGGATAAATCGATGTTTATCTACGTGCAACAAGGTATTTTTGAAAATTTATGAATCACATTTTTGCTTTAATGTAAAAAGTGGCTACTGCGAAAATCAAATAAGACTTTGATTCATTATGTAATGGTTGATTACAAATTGCAGAAATAAAAGGGAAACAATATAAAAATCGAAGTAATTCATGGGGGAATTTCCATTTTTGACAGCTAAAAGTTGCAGCGCTTGTTCAGTTATGTCCAGGCAGTAGTTCATTTAGTTCGATAGTTGAGCAACAAATATTATCAGATTTTAATATTGATACCACTAAAAATTTAACAAAGTGACGCCTGTCCTCAATTAAAAAATCGAAATTAGCGATTAAAGAAATTGCAAAGTGAAAAAGTTTCTAACTACGCAAAATAAACAAGTAATTTCGATTTCACGGAAAATCCAACTGCCATTTTTGATTCACACCTCGTGACGCGTCCAAACGACAACGCTTTTATTGTTTGAACCACTGACGTCAAAAACCAAATTCGGTTGCAAACAAGATTCCAACGCCACAATTGATTCTTCGCCAGAGGGTACGTCTTATGGTAGACGATCACACGACCTCCCCAACTGCCTTTGTCGCCCTCGACGTCAAAAACCATGTTCGGATTCAACGCCGATGTGACGAAGAAACTCGAACTGTTTATCATTTCGAACGATCACAACTGATTTTTCGCCGGTGGATACTTCTTCTGGTACGAAATCACGTTCGTACGGTCTTCACAACGACCGCCTTCGACGTCCAAAACGTTTGGGTAGCGAGTTGACACGGCTGAAATTAAAAAAGAACTTGGCATGTTACAATTTTTCAACAAATTTAGAAGAAAAAACTAACTTCGATTTCCAAAATCAGCG